>JABUQX010061371.1:0-19492 GCA_015478945.1 Trachelipus rathkii
TATATTTCATAGTTATTTAATAATGTGTGAATTCTTAATTTTGATTGTCTAGTAATTTAAGTGGACTTAGATTACTATCAGTTTATTAATTGATTTTGGTCATTACTATTATAGTTACTCTGTCAGTTACTATAAATTCCTAAGGTATTGATTTGTACAACTTATCAGGAATTTATGTAATCCACTTACATTAGAATTGACTTTATTATGTCCATATAACTTATAATGGCATAATTTATATAGAGAAAATATAGAATATTATTATATAATAAAAACATTTTATATCTTATAATTTTATTTATTATTATAATATTATTGATATTATTTTTATTAATAATTAGGATTAGTTTATCATATAATTTCTTAATTAGGTCCGAATAACTTATTACTCATTTAATACTTATTCATTAACGTATTTACAAATCGACTTCAAAGTTTTAATTATTAATCCATAGTTTATAAGTAATTATGTTTGTATTTACATTTAGTATCTTTTTCACTTTTTATTATATATATCATTAATATGATATGCTCTTAATAATGGTGGATTTATAAGGCTCTACTTCTAATTATTTCTACAGGTTTTTACCTATTTATAACTTTACTTACTTGCTTTACTCTGGTAAGTCTCATTATGTATGTAACAATAACTTGATATGACAGGCTAGATTTTCTTAATATAATGCGCTGCTTCTGACTTTAATTATTTTTGGGTTTCGCTCACGATATATATTCTCGTGCTTATATCGACTAGGGTGTACCTTAATTATATAAGTATCGTTATCCACGTAATAAATACTTGGTAATATATATTATAAGTTGTTCCTCTTAATTTTTATCATTATCTCTGTAAAAATTATCTTGATTCTATACTAAGGGACGTTAACCTCTCAAATATAACGCTGTAAATATTCTAATAATATGCATAAACTAGCATACTAATCTTTTAATCTGAATATGGGTTTTCCTATTTAAATTCAATAGCTCTTGTCTTGCCATTAATCATATTGAGTTGGTATTACTGTGCTTACTTGGATACGACTAATCCCTTCTTTAGTTGAGTGTAATATAAAAAGTTGGTTGCCTATTGTATTGCACATTTCATATAGTATTCCTTATAGCATTAGATCACTTCTTGATAGGAGCCCCCCTATAATTATTTATTATAACAGTATTTGACTCATCAATTTCAGCCGGAAGATTAATTGGTGAGTTATATAATTACTGGACTTATTATGTATAGATGTATACTTCAATTCTTATATATATATGTTTATTTTGTTTAATGTTTCATTTTATTTTCACATTTAAGTGTTTCCTTTTTTTTTTTCTATTCTAGTTCTCTGTGCAAATAGATGAGATCATTGTTTTATCTACTTGTTTATTTAAAAGTGACTCTATAGAATCTCGTCTCTTCTACTCTGAGAAAGTATACCTTCTCATTTGAACGAAACGATCAGCTTTAGTATCACTCTAATCGTGAAACATCCAGCTCTTTCAACGAGAATCAATATATACAATCATAAAGGCTCATGGCTGACACCTATCTGATGAATGATTCCTTGAAGAATTCATCTTTACATCTTGTTATATATATTCTTACTTATATCTAACGTAAAACTCGATATGAAGGAGTGTTAACGCAGAGTTCACACTCCAATAAATTGTTTCTATAATATAATATAAAAATAGATCATCTATTAAGTAAGAATAATATTTGTCTATGCTTTGAAGATTCCATTACCTCGATAACATTCAGTCTGGTTTATTAAACTGCAATTCTAGTATGTAAAGTATTAAGGCCTAAGTTCATATGAATTCTCAACTATATAACAAATACATACTTTCTCGTTACAGATATCTATTTCTCAAACTATTATCAACAATATTGCAATACGTTCAATTACCATTTTCTAAAACTGAATCGCCAACAAAATAAAGAAAATTGAGTATTTTCTGTATTATAAGTCAGCATATTTTTTTTAGCATCATAGATGTTCTATCACCGATCATCCTGAAGTGTATTTCGGATATAAATATGTTGATACGAGATTGCTGTCATGTCAGATTAGTATCATATATCAAATAGGTCTAAAAAACGAAATGTTTTTGTTTCAACCAGAGATAAAGTTTTTGAAATAAATTATCCGTCTTCCAGCTCCTCTAACTTTCACATATGAATATCAATGAAGTTTTATTTCCTATATAAATACTTTTTTTTTATGGTGATTTATAAATATGGTATTTGAAATTTCTTCTGCAATCATATTTTATTTTATCCGTTAGCATCCCAATAAAACACGTCGCACATTTTCCTGTTACTTCCTCATTAATTTATAAGAATTCGCTATATTTCCGCTCGTTTATATCCCACTTCCTTATTCTGAGACTTCTCTATAATGTTTCAGTTAACGAAACTAATTGTGAATCTTCAACTACAGATGTATCACACTGAAGGATCATTTAATTTCTTAAATTAGGTGCTTTGGTCTGATTCTTACTAATTATTTTTCTTGTATTTTCCTCGGCTTACCAAATATAATGTAAATATTAAGACCATATGAGGCGACTTTTATGTATCGCTTGTCAAAATAAGTAAAACTAAAGAAACTAAATTAGATTAAACAAGTACGCCAACAATGTCCAACGTTTTTTTTAGGAAACATGGTAAAGCATACATAACTAATAAAAAAAGTTTGTTACTTGTTGTTTGCCTATATATATAATTATTTCAGTGAGAGCATATTCTAGCAGCTTGTTCCTATTTAATTAAGAGTGATTGTTAGTATCCTTAAACCTATTACTCGGAAACTATTGAAATAAATCTTGTTAATCTAAATATCTCTAGTCGCTTAAGTCTCCATGAAAGAAACATTCACTGTATTACCATTAAACTATCATCAGCATATAATATAAACAATTAATCTAAATTCTAAATTTCAGAAATTTGTAGCAGTATGATGTTTGATAGGGTGGTAATAATTTTAACTATAGTGATTTCTTATTATTATATTCATATTATTATATTTATTATTAATTATATATTATATTTATAATATTATCATTATAATTATATATATATTATTAAAATTATTATTTTATTAATTAATTATTATTATATTTAATTAATATATATAATATTATTATTTATTATTATTCTATTAATTATTTATATTATTATTATTATCTATTAAATATATAATATTAATTATTAATTATTATTTATTATATTTATATTATTATTTAGTATCAACATCATCGACTGACCAATGATGACAAGTTATACTTATTAAATATTACTACTATATTATAAAATTAAACAGTATAAATTCAGTAAGATTAAATATGTAAGACTAGACTTATACTGTAATTATTCTTTTTGTTTAATTTGCTGGTATTTTTTTCTCTAAAATCATATATATTTATCAATAATTTAATAACCTGTATGAACTATTAATTGTGATTATTGATTTTTAATTCATTAATGTGTAGCTGTTCCCTTGTAATATTATTTGTCGTTGTGTTGATATTTCTTTATATCTATGAGTCTACTAATTAATTATTCAATAAATAGCCAAGGTTATGGATTTAACTATGTTTCTTTACATGCACTCGAGTTATTCATTTAATATATGGTAAATATATATATATTCAAGATGACTTCGCCAACAACTTCAAATATTATGACGTAGGATAAAGAACTTTTGACGGCGTTGGGAGTCTTTGGCGTCGTGATTTTTGGAAGTCAAATTAATGGTACAAAACTCAAAAGCTAAAGAGATGATGTTAAGTCACTGTGCCTGTGCCTTTTTTTTTGAACGTCTTCTATTCTATGAATATGAGAGCTCTGCGCTGTTTATAATTATAACTGGAACCAGTAATCAGCGATAGAGAAGGGGGTCTGCAGAGCAATATAAGTCAATGACAAAAATTAGAAATAGTTACTCGAAAGCATTCTATTTTTTTTCATCGTTTTGGCTTTTCAGTCAGTTAGTGTTGCTAAGTAGAAGGTTGTGGTACGGTATATTTGAAGTAAATATATCATTTACTAGATTAGTATTAACGGGATAGGTCTCTAAGAGTTGCTTATCACGAGCGGAAGTTTACGCATAATACTTATTATATCTATCCGAGGATTGATGCATATACTCACTATACTAGAGTTCTAAGAATATATTTATTCTTTTTATGCTGTACCAACGGTTCTGACCTACTGCAGAAACATTATTATATAGCAAAGCTGAATTATATATAATACCATAGTTTACGTGTTAATGCATCAACATATATAGAAGTTAGTGGGTTAAATCTGTAGAAGGCATAGTATTCTTACTCCGATATGCAGACAGGCATAAGGTATAATATCTATAATTACGCTTGAATAGATAAACTATAGTTTGACCAAGTATTTATTGAGTTCATGTTAATTTGTATTACTTAGCTGGTATTGCGAAGTAATAATTATATGACAAGCACAAGGTTTGTTATCTCGACTCTACATTGGTCCTTTACCTGTGTGATCGTAGGATGGTCAGTCTCATTTAGTGACAGCTTGGTCATGGTGCGATATTCATTACTAACATTTGAGTTGGCTACACTAATTTTTAACTATTCGGACTGACTTGATATAATAGTGGGTCATATTAGTTAAGAATAAGATTTCAATCTCAATATCATGAGTTACATTCCGGGAAGTATAAGCGGGATACGATTGGTATTATCGCTGGAAATCATTCTCCCCTTATAGTAACAGATTTGATCAGTTACCGAGATCGGATTAAGCTATACTCTTTATATCCTCGCATGATCTATATAAGACTATTATATAGAGTGACATATGATGTGTGCCGTCATTTATTCACACTATCCGGACTTGGTAGCAATCTCTTAGTAGTTGCTATCTAAGTACTCTTTTATTTCAGAGAATAAATATTGGTTATAATTTGCGAGGATGGAGATAAGCAATTAATACAAGCCTCATTGATGGGTAGCAGGTGGAGACAGTTTAGGTAAGGGTACTTATGATGCTCATTATCGAACATCGAAAAGGAGTTAAGAATAGAAGTGTTTGGTGTTAGTAGAAGATGATAGGTATAAACATTGAGAAGCGCCCAGCCCTTGGTAATATGTACGTTAATATATAATCGAGAAGTTTGTGGAGGTAGCGTCATTAAAGTAAATAATTAGTGAATCAGTTTTTAGGTAGTTGAAATGCTTGAAAGATAGAAAAAGACCAACGTGTTAATTGAAAGAAGAAATACCGAGAGGTGATATAATGAATGATGTGAAATCAATGAGAATTTTCGTATGGTTCTCTATAATTAAATTTTTTGTTGAGTGATTTTCTGGAGCATTTAATAATAAGTAAATGCAATAAGGAACTATAGATAAGGACCTATAAGTTGAAGAATAAATGAGTAGTCGTTTTAAATAAGCATTTTGAAATAAGGAGTGAAAATAAATTCGACGAAGAAGTGACAATGGATGGATAAGAGAGGGATATCGTAGCAGAGTTGAATTGTTAGTATGAGGAAGAATCGGTTTGTGCCTGTTTAATAGGCTGGATTAGAAATTAACATAATTATAACAAAGGACAAAAGGTCAGTATACGGCTTTAGATTACAGAGAATTGAATATAAGATTCGTGTCGTGAGCCTATTAACGTATATACTGTAATGAAGTTGGAGTGTGCTGAATGAAGTCGTATAACGGAATATATGTAAAGATGAATATAAAACGATATAAGAGAGAGAATAACTATCTGAGTTGACTTGAAATGCTAGCATATTAGTACTGCAGATTAAGAGTCGATAAGTACCTTTGAATGCATCATAACTGCTTGTGACTTTAAGGGAGAAACTTACTGCTTGACGAGATTATTAAGATTGGATTGTGGCAGTGCGCCGAGGATTAACTAGTAACGATAGCATTATAAGAACAGTAGGGAGATAAATAGAGAACTGGAGAAGTTTATTTAACTTGAGGATCTGTAAATCTTAACATTCGTGACACATTAGTTAAATAGAGTAGATTAGTATTGTAAGGCTGAGTAGTCGTTATGAGTAATAAACATATTCTTTTAAAATTTCTAGGCGTTGGTCTCTAGAGGTAGTACGAGAGTATGGTGTGGGTTATATTAGGAGAGTAAACTCGGTATACAATGTAAGAGTTTTAATGAGATAAGTTGGATGAAATATGAATTTAGAAGGGTAATATGATACTGCCTAAAAATGATAATATATTATATATAGGAAGATTTCCTAGGAAGAGTTGGTTCCTTGTCTGCGCGAAGGTGGTTAGGTAGTCATAATCTACAGTGCAAAGGATGGTTTTAAAGTGATCTGCAGCTGTGTTTGAAAAGGATCGCAGGTAGAATATAAAATGGTACTGGTACGACATAATATAGGAAAATAAAATGTAATATGTAAACTGTGTGTTAAATAGTATAGTGGATAAGAAGATAAGGATTTTAATGAAATGGATCCTCGTGAAAGGGATTGGTTCGTGAGTAACTCTAGGTAAGGGATAAGAATATGGATGCAGATGGAGGAAATTGAGTTGATTAGGGAAAATATTAAAATATAAGATGGCTTGTGCTGAGGATAGAAGGGGGATTAAGCATCACCATATATAAGTGACATAGATAACTTGACCGCAGTTATTTATATAAAGAATGAGTTTGAATATATTGCATAAAAGTGGGGTCACTTATAGCAAGGTAGATAATATATGTGTGATTATCGAAGACAGTGTAGTGAATAATATTAAGGGTAGAGAATTGCGGTTAATTGGAATTGTTAGAGATTTAATAATCAAAGGTGTACTGTCAAAGAGATATGTTTGAGTAAATATAACATGAAGATTGGTAAATTCAGATTCGAATAATAATATTGGGTGTAAATTTAATAGTGAATGAAAAATAATAAAGCATGTATTTTGGTAAATAGTCAGAATGATAAAAACAGAGCGTAGATAATAAGTTCAAGAGTAATTCAACTAAGTGTTAGTTAAGGTTTTTAATACGTGATTGTAGGTAAATTGTGTGTGGCATGGCTTTGAGAAGAGATTGATTAGGATAATCCATGGGAGAAATCTAAGTTGTTAGCTATAGAAAATGACAATGCTTTACGCTGCGAGAAGTAAGCTAGGTATATATAATAGAGGCAGTAAAATTAGAAAGTAATGTGGAAGAGTGCATAAAAAAAATTGGGTCAAAAACAATGTACAGCTAAATATATAATATAACCCAATAAACCCTAATTATGAATAAGTGGTATAATTTAATATATTATTAACCGAAAATAAGATGATATTTTTAAGGTGTTTTGTGTATATGGAAAAGATTGGCGATCGATATAACATATTTGGAGAAAAAGAAACTTTTATCCGATAATGGTATTAGTGGGGAGAGCAGAGTTCGCAATCTGGATGGATCTAAAAGGGTGAGGGTGGTAAAAAGAAATTAGTGAAGAAGTTGAAAAGAGGTATTATCTAATGATACACTGAGTCTTTCCTAATGATATTTTCATAGATCATATGCGCATAGTCTTTGACGGTTGAAACTGAGTAAGGAGATTAATCGTAGGAATAATGGAACGGTAGGATTTTATGATATTATATTCAAGTCGGCTGCAATTCAGGAGTAATATTGCATGGATACTTGAGTAAGTATTCCCATATGACACTAAATAAATTGAAAGAAATGTACGCATATTGCGAATGTTTCAGATCAGCAGTGTTTCTCGTGTTAATAATTTACTTTTCCAGAGTGAGTGGAGAAAATTGGAAACATCTGAAAGAAAACCTTCAAACCAAAAAAGAATCTTTTGCTTTCCTCGAAATTAATTAAGAAAGATATTCTATATAGCAGTAAAAGGAGTTGAATGGAGAGGTCTAATAAGGAAAATTTGTGTGGGGAAGAGGTATGGTTAGCTAAAATGAGTCAGAGGGTCTTTCCGAGTAGGGATTAGGGATCATATATTTTACTAATTAAATGTTATAAGTCAATATTTTGAAGTATAATCTAAATAGGATCGCGTAATAAACATTTTGTATTGATTAGTCAGATATTAAAAATATATTGTTTCTTATACTTTTATTATTGAGATGAAGTCAATCGGAGGGGCAATGTAGGTATTATTTGATGGTATTTATCTATTATGTAAAAAGCCTCCGTACATTATAATTTTTTGTGTTATAGTTCATTTATTTCTTTTATGTTCTTGTTACTATTTGTCTATATTATATAAACTATCAATAACAAGATAAGGTAGTTGGTACTTGTTCCACATCTAACATGATTTTTAAAGTAAATTATTGTAAATTATTAGTTCAATTATGCTGTCAAGCTCTTGGCCGACAGTGTTGTGGCAAAAAAGCTTTTCCCACATCTAATTTGGCCCCCCTATACGAACACAAATTCTACGTATCCTTATGTTGCGGCCCTTTATGAGAGAAACGATATTAACAAAGGTTTCCTGAATTATTGGGATACTGTTAGATGAATTATTGAGACTATCTCAACGTGCCTCACAGAACACTGGAGTGTTTGGGGGATACTACTTTATACAAGTAATATAAGAAGTTTGTATTAATATATATTTATTAATAACGTAGAACACTGTGATTCGTATAAATTCTGAGATAACATATTAAAAATAGCGTTCCAGAACGAGATAATCAGTTAATTACAAGAATAAGACTTCCTTATCCTGTCCACAGTAATTTATTGATAATAACAATGATCTATCTTTATGCCATATAAGTTACTATATGGATCTATCAGAGTTATATATATAACCTGTCCAACACTTTGTCTGCTCAAATCTTCTATTATCTTTAAAAATTATTTAATTGTATAGTTACTATTGAGATTTCGCGCCCATTTGCAACTAAATTTAAGTACTTTAAAAATTGCAATATATCGTAAATAAAATTCAGACACCAAAAATATCTAAAAGATCATGAAGATAATATTAACACATATATATATTATATTACTAGCCTAGCACAGTGCCTTTTATGTAAGGCTTGTCAAGATTCGAGATTATAGAATATTATATATATAAATTAACCTTTAATTCTATATAACCAATAATTGTGACGATAAACACGACACATTTAGTTTTTAAGATTTTTTTTTTTTTTTGGTGACCGAACCGTTGTTTCTCCATGACACCAAAAAAAAAAAAAAAAAAAAAAAAAAAAAAAAAAATAAAAATCCGTAACAGCGCATAAGGTTAGTAATATTGAAAATCTACAATATATTTTTTTTCATAATGCATTGCTACATCTTGCCCCCAGTCTTGGGGAGAGTAGGTGGGTGATGATGATGATGAAAAAATGAAAAAGTAGCAACTGCGAGATTCCTTGGTATTAATCTTCAGACTCCGCTGTCACCCCATCAAATCCTGCTTCATTCTGGAGTTGCAATATTATTTCACAACCATCTAATAGAAAACCAGCGATAATTCGCTCTTGGTACTTTTATTTGAAATAATTGTTTATTTTGAAGGAGTTGGAGAGAACAATAATAAATTTAAAATGAAGAAAAAACACACTTAAATGATTGTCACTATTTTCCTCATATTGCATTCAATATTGTTCTCAAACTCATTCAATTTTTCTCAAATATAAGAACCAACTGTGAACTCCGTTCTGGTCTGGGTGGTTTTCAGCTTGTTACATAGGCACTTAAATACTATCCATTTCCAAATTGCTTCTAACTCGTATCTGTGAATCAGAAATTAGCCATAAGATTCTTTCTCCACTAACGATGAAGGAATACATTTCGATTCTAGCAGAATGAGTATCATGATCTCATCATTTCAGGTTCTTGAGCTAATCTTCAAGCCCCCAATCACTCCTTATCTTAAGAGTCATTGTATGTTAACATATTTTCCCCCCTTAAACATTAACAATTTATAGTACCACCATATACATAGTCTCGTGAGATAAGTTTTCCAACCAACTTAAAATGTAACTAAAGAGATTCCCCCCGATGTGTCTTATCAGTTTGAATTGATCTCAAACTAACATAAACAACTATATTTAAATAATTCTAGATTTATAAATGTTATTATATCGAATTTTCAAAAATTATTTACATTTATTTTATAATTTAGATTCTAGAACCGATTAAAATATTTTCAATAATGTTCCATCTTGTGCCGTCACTGTTTTCTTCATATAAGTTCTCTAGGAACAATGTATTAAAACCTTCCCATATATAAATATTTTTATCTCCCAGTTTCTTTTTCAGGCAGCTTTTCGGTCTGAATGGATTCACAGAATTTACCTTACAAAAATTTTAAAGCATTTTAAGTGCGACACATTTTTACCAGATATTGACTAAGAGAACTATAAATTAATAGAGTAAGTAACTAATGCATTTTCAAATTTTTACTATGTATGCCCATATTTATGTATCATTACATTAACAATTACCTATTCTTTCTGGAACAGGGATCCATCTGTACCAAAAGGTGTTCAAGAAGAAGGAGACGTACAATACATATACGAGGTTTGGGAGAAAATTAAATATGATTCACAATAAAATTTATTCAACAATTGTTAATTAATATTGCCACAATTATAAAGCTTAATCTGAAAAAAAAAGTTTCTCTTTCCTGACAAGTTAAACTTGCCAATAACAAGGTAATAAAAAATTCTTATAAAAAACTATCCTATTATGTGAAAAGATAAGGTTGAAAGACATACAATGAACCGTTTTCATTTTCTTTTGGACGGGTTTTCTTTGTTCAAATTATATATAACATATATGGCACAAGGTGTTTTACTAGCTTAAGGAATTAACATACCTGAGTAAAATTCGTCGTCTCAAAACTCATAATAAAAATTATAATATTAATACTTTTAGATTATATGTTCGATGTTTATCATATTTATTTTAAACTGCAACAAAAGGTTTATCATTAATCGCAGGGTTAAAATATTAAAATATCAGTAGGAAAAAAAATTCTGTATCTTAAATTCCATAAAGAAAAAATTCTAATGACCCTTAACAATTAAACTTCATGACAAAAAAAAAAACTAACCATTAAATGGTCATGTAAATAAAAACTTGAGGATAAAATGGGTTAACATTTTTACTCATTTTTAAAAAAAAATTAACGTTTTTTTAAAACAACAATATATTTAAAAATGTAATTTATAAACTCTGAAAATAAAACAAAATAACAACGTGAAATTCAATTTTAAAATTTAACAAATTATTTTTACTACTTAACGATCACTAAATCCTGGCATTGGGAATTTAAGAGCAAAATTATTAACATCTTCTTGCAAAGTTTTCATTTTTTCTCTGATTTCTACATCACTCTCAACAGTCTTCTTAAAATCGTTAAATTTTTTCCCACCGGATTTCTTCACAGCTTCAAGAGCAATGGTGCAAGCTCTGTCGATCATTTCCACAACCTGCTCAAAGTCTGAAGGTTCAAAATTCCTCGATGTCAAAGCAGGAACACCTTTAAGAGTAAAAGTTTTGTTAAAACATTGTAGTGGAAATTATAATTAATACTTTAAGCAACAATTTAAATACTAAGACACTTTTACAGAAATCGTATTGGAAGAATAGCATATACCTAAGCATTGCAGAAAATTTTCACCAGAGTTGGAAAAAAAAACTTAAATAAATGTACTAGACTACTGTTGTATATAATGAACGGTATTTCCACAGATTGCAAAATGCTAATGTGTACAAAAGTACGAAACACAGCAACTGCCTAGGGCATTGGTTCCCAAAGCTGATTCCCCGAGAGAATTTATTGGGCCGATGTTAAAAGTTAAACGTTATTTATCTGACGAGATTCTTTTAAGTATGTTCCGAACCGCTATTCAAAAAACTTGGATCGATTTTAAGGAATGGGAAAATATTACTCGTATACCGGATGGGGAAGAAGTATTTTTAGCCAATTTTGAAGACAAAAAGGAATTAGGAGCAAAAGTAAAGGAGTTGGAAAGTTGGGTTGAAAATGAGGTGTACGAGGCCGTAAATATGAAAAGTCAAAAAGTTTTAACCACTAGATGGATAGAGACAAAAAATGAAAGGAAAATGGGTTTGTAAAGCAAGGTTAGCAGTAAGAGGCTTCGAAGAAAACGATAGAGAATACTCTACAGACGAACCTACATGTGTTACTGGAACCTTAAAAATATGTATAGGAATATCAGAGAGATATGGTTGGAAATGTAAAATCATGGATATTAAGACAGCATATCTACAAGGAGATAAAATTGAAAGAACAGTTTATATATTACCTCCAAAAGAAGCAAGGACAAACAAAATATGGAAGTTAAAGAAGGCAGTTTATGGACTGACAGACGCAGCTAAAGTTTGGTATAATAAAGTGGTAAAAACGATGAAAGTAGTAGTTTGTTACATCACATCAGAAAATTTTATCATATATTTACTTTCAAACCCCTCCTTTTACACAGCCTAATAAATCTCTCTACCAATCCTCTCAAACTCTCTTCAGATTCACCACACAAAACCAAATCACCCTCATATAATAGGTAGGGAAACTCCCTTCTCTACCATTCATTAAAATAATAATAGTTAATAAACACAGTGATAAAGTGGTTCGAGAGCAATATGTGAACTGGAATAAAGATTTTTAGGTGGTTTTAAGAAGAAACTCTAAACACTTATTCTTAATTACCACTTACCCAATCGTAATCCTCCAGGTGTTAAAGCACTCTTATCACCAGGCACAGAATTTTTATTAACAGTTATATTAACAAAGTTGCACACTGTCTCAACATGAGCTCCATTGAGACCCTTGGGTCTTAGGTCTACCAACACTAGGTGATTGTCTGTTCCACCTGATACCAAAGTAAATTCTCTTTTTAAAAGAGCCTTAGCCATAGCTTGGCAATTTTTCAGCACATTTTCTTGGTAGGTCTTGAATTCGGGTGTGCAAGCCTGTAAATAAAGATTAAATTAGTTTTTCTAAGAATAAAATTATGTACTGAAAAAAAGTAAAAATATGACTCAGGTACCTGTTTAAGGGCAACAGCTACGCTAGCAATTGCGTGATTATGAGGGCCACCCTGAAGACCTGGGAATAAGGCTTGATTAATATCTTGTTCAAAAGTATACTTTATTGGTTCTCCTTTCTTGTTGGTACCTTTGATTCCTCGACGATAAAAAATGAGTCCTGCTCTGAATAAAAATTTAAAGGAAAATGTATAACGTTTTAATTTCCAAATAAGCTAAAAAAAAAAAAAAAAATTTCGTGAAAATTTAAAAAAAAAAAAATTTTTTTTTTTTTCAGTTTAAAAAAAAAAAAAAAACACATTGGGGAAAATTGTAATCCCTAATCATGCACACCCTGCCATGGGATGTACCTCGCATCACGCGAAACCTCTAGGGAGGATTTTTCTGACTGTAACGGGTTCTCACATGGGGGTATAAAGGGGACGGTAAAGGGGCTTTCTTTTCGATTTGCGTCATGTTCTTCTACTACTTTTCTATTCCGGTGTATGCTACACACCTCAACCTCAATCTGAGGATAGGAGGAAGATGATAAAAATAATAATAATAATAATAATAATAATAATAATAATAATAATAATAATAATAATAATAATAATAATAATAATAATAATAATAATAATAATAATAATAATAATAATAATAATAATATATAGAATTTCTTATATATATATATATATATAATATATATATATATATATATAATGATATATATATATATATATATAATATATATATATATGTGTGTGTGTGTGTGTGTGTTCAGATGGACAATCTTAGGGGGGGGGGGGTTAGGGGGTGGGAAGAATTGATAAAATGAGGAATAAACGTATTAGAGAGTTTGTATGGTGTGAAGAAGGGATAAATGAGAGAATAAATGAAATTACGTTGACATGGTTTGGTCGTGTGGAAGGGATGGATGATAGTCGGTTGATTAAGCGGAGGTATAGTGGTGAGTGTGTTGGGAATCGACCGGCTGGGAGACCGAAGAAAAAGTCGATTGAGTCAGTAAAGAAATGTCTGGAAGAGAGAAATGTGAGTTTGGCAGAAGCGAGAAGAAAGGTGCATAACAGGAGTGAATGACAGGGTTTTGTGAGAGGGGTATGGTTGTGGCTCACCTGGGCCAAGGGATGAACCTCAAATTGGCGAGATGTCATAGTGAGGGTCCGTCATGGTACCGTGAAGCTCTAGGGCGGATTTTCTGACGGCGACGAGTTCTCACTAATAGGTATAAAAGGGGCGGTAAGGCTGGGCTTTCTTTTCAACTTGTGTCATATTCTTCTACTACTTTTCTGTTTCCGGTGCATGTCACGCACCTTACCCCCAGTCTTGGAGAAATGTGGATGATGATGATGATATAATGTTACCCTTATATAAGGGTAAGAGGAATAAGGGGAACTATAGGGAAATTAGTTTATTGATGTTGTGGGGAAGATATTTGCTGTTATTATGGTTGAAAGAGTACGTCGAGTGACTGAATGACTGATTGGTGAAGAACAAGGTGCATTTAGAAGTGGTAGAGGATGCGCGGATCAAATTATTACATTGAAACAAATGATTGAGAAAATATGAGAGGAGAAGAATAAATTGTATTTAGGTTTTATGGATTTGCAACAGGCGTACGACAGGATTAATAGGGAAACTTTGTGGCAGGTGTTACTGATATATGGTGTTGGTGGTAGGCTTCTGAATGGAATCAAAAGTGTGTATGACGATAGTAAAGCGTGTGTAAGAATAAGTGGAGTCGAAAGTGATTGGCTTAATATTAATAGTGGAGTGAGGCAGGGATGTCTTATGAAATTTTTGTCCTTTACTTGTATACAGATATATATAGGAAAGAATTGGAGGTAGGGGTGGCAGGGGAAGGGGTTAGACTGATGGAAGAAAGATGGAAGATTTTGAGAACATGGATTTTCCATTCTCTTAACTTTAATAAAACTGAAACACGTACTTTTCAATGTAATATTTTTCCCGCATAAGATCGTTATTAATTTTTATTTTTCATCATACTTAAAGCTGTTTAATTTTCACTTAGTTTTATTTTACCGCATTTTTTTTTTTAAAGTTGGTTAATCGAGTATAATAAATATATTTTAGCTTGTATGACTGTATTAACCATACAAATGTATTCTACAATTTATTTTGAATTTGAGTGCTCTTTCTGTTTTTAGGAATCAGTGGAACTTACGAAAAATATCTGAATATGATAACAATTTTAAAAGCAAATGTTTTTTTTTTTTTACCACACGGGCAGGGCAATATTCAAGGAAGGGACAAATTAATTTGTTATCCCTCACTTTTAAGTCTAATAGGTAATATCGTTGTACACTTGTACCCAAATATATTTTTGGGTAATGCTCAAGAAAGTTCTACGACCACTGGTTTAGGCCATACCTATATAAAATGTTTAGGTCAGCAAACCTGAGTAGCTATAAAATACATTTTCATTTATACTAAATGACTAAAGATTCAAATATGCTGTATAAAAGTAGCTAAGATAAGTTGATTATTAAAGTTATTCTGGATATCAAAATATATGGGGAATTCTCTGTGAGATCAACCACTTTTTTTTAAAAATACACCCTCATCTCTCAGAATTTGCTTAATTTTGGTGTACAGGGTTGTTTTAATCCCTGAATTCATTTCTGAAAGTTATAGGTCAATCTGACCAATAGGTCAAACGTACTGACCTCTGTGATTTTGAGGTCATTGGCGAAGGTCACCTGCTTTCGATGTCTATAACTTGAGTAATACTAGTCATAAATTTATAATTTTTACATCTTTAGAATCGGAAAAGATCAAGGAATGCGAATATACAAGTTTTATATATATATAAAAAAAATTTTTTTAATTTTTTTTAAATGTTGACCAACCAATTTGAGGTCAGCTATTTTACCTCTTTTTTCTTACGCTTGAGAGAAAAAGTTATAGGATGGCAAAAAATGAAACCATTCATTTGCTATAAGAATCAGCAATAAAAACTTTGAGTATCTGTATTTTAAATCCATATCTTGGGATTATAATAACATGTTTAAAGTTGAATTTAATTTTTCTACTATTAAAGGTTTATATATATATATATATATATATATATATATGTGATATTAAAAAAAATATATATTATTATATATTTTATATATATATATATAAAAAATCTATAATATATATATATATATATAATATATATATATATATATATATTATATATATATTAAAATTTTTGGTTGTAATTCGATTGACATTTTTAATTGAATAATTTAATTATTTGACTTCACAAGATAACTATCATTTGGAGAAATTTTTTTTTTATTAATAATTGTTAGGGGGAATATATGTATTTTACTTCTAAGAATAGGTTCAGACTCTAACATTAGTATTTGAATTTTAGTAATGGCACTATTTAAAAACATTTTGAGATCTTCTCTTTGAAATATGTACTGTAACCTTGTGCCTCCCTTTAATGAAGGAGGAAACATTATTGCCAATTTGGAATTTCCAGTAACAGATCATGTAATGCTTTCCTTGTGGGAAAATTATATGACCTGATTCCAAGAGGTAGCAGAAGGCTCTAGAAAGTTGACAAAGAAATCATCAAATTCCTCACAATTCCAAACCATATTTTCTTGTCATAAATACAACTAACATATTGGCCCACTTTTACATCTGTAATTTTTACAACATCATTTTACAGTGTCTCCAGGTATGTATCTTTTTGCCCAGGGCACATTCGGCTTACCTCATCTGATTCATAAAATTCTTT
Organism: Trachelipus rathkii; assembly: GCA_015478945.1. Lineage (NCBI taxonomy): Eukaryota > Metazoa > Arthropoda > Malacostraca > Isopoda > Trachelipodidae > Trachelipus > Trachelipus rathkii. The sequence goes on from JABUQX010061371.1 coordinate 16,773, forward strand.
AACCAATAATTTCTCTTTATTAGAGATCACCTTACCTTTCCTCATTGAAGGAACTTCTGGTATGATCCCATATTCTCTTTTAATGCTTCGACTTCTTTTCACCATATAAATACTGGTTTCAAAAAATTTAGCTGTATGTTTAATAGTATAAAGTGATAGGGTTAGAATTTGTATCTTGAGTTTGTAGTTGTCACATTCATTGAAAGAAGCTTTTAATTCTTGCATTATTTTTTCAAGCATGACCTTATGAACATTTTTTTTTTGAAGATGAAGTTTCTTTTATCTTTACTCCATAACTTGCTTTCAAATTCTTTTTCAGTTGTTGATTGCCTTGTTTTAGTTTTGTTCAACCTTCAGTTTCTTTTGGCTAGATTTCAGACCTTCTGAAAAAAATGCAGAAATGTCTAATTAATAAAATTTTCCTGGAAAAAAAATTAAGAACTTTTGTTTTCAAGCTTTGTAAATTAATAAAATATTTTTTAGATTAAAATGTGACCAAATTTAAAGACGCATGATATTCTTCAAAATCAATTGATAATGTTCAGTTTAAAAATTTAACTAGGATATACAATTGAATTTACATATAAAGAAATATTATTTGGCCGATACAGTTTTAATCTGAACTTTAGAAACTACTGTCTATACTGCAATTATTACTCTCTCTCGATCATTATTTGAACATATTATATATAGATATATATATATATATATATAATATATATATATATATATATATATATAATATATATCTATTATAATATATTATATAATATATATATATATATATATATTATATATATATATATATATATTAATATATATAATATATATAATATATATATATATTATATATATATATATATATATATATATATATATATATATATTATATATATATATATAGTATATATATATTATATATATATTATATATATATATATATATATATACTTTTCATTTATTGGTGTTTTGAGCCAATATGGGTAGAAGTTTCTGAATATTTATATCTGCTTTTTCTCATCTTATTCGCTGTATACTAGAGCTCCCCTTTTCAGAAGAACTATCTTCCAACTTAAATTTAATGTTTAATTCAGAACCAACATGTTCTTGACCTATTTCCTTAGGTAATGCACTTAGATTCTAATTTTTGTTTCATTCTGAATTTTATAAGTAAGAACCTTTTAATTTACTTTAATAATTTCAATCATCATTTTGAACAAAAACATCATCAGACAATTTTTAATATGTATTTAAATATTTTTTCCTTCTCATGTTTTTCCCTCAGTGGGTGGCACAATATGTACGATGGGTGAAACGCATTTTTTTTATTTTTGCAAAAATTTAAGTTAATAATATATATATATATTATATATATATATATATATATAGTATATATATATATATATATATATATATATATATATATATATATTTTTTATATATATATTTAATTTAATAATTTTATTTTTTTTCTTATATATATATATATTATATATATATATATATATATATAATATATATATATATATATAATATATATATATATATATATATATATATATATATATAAAATATATTATATAATAATACAGCACCAATCTGTAAAAAGAAAAAAAAATGTGTCAATTAATAAAAGCAAATATTAAGCAAAAACAAAGACAAATATTAAAATATAAGACAAATATTAAAATTTGACTTGTATAAATGTTTACTTAAAACCTAAATTAGGATAAAATATAAGCATACTCAAAGTTTTTATTGTTGATTCTTATAGCAAATGAATGGGTCTTCATTTTTTGCATCTATAACTTTTTCTCTCAGCGAATGAGAAAGAGGTCAAATCGTAACCTCAAATGTTGGTCAACATTTAAAAAAAATAAAAAAATTTTATGGATATAAAACTTGTATATTCCCATTCCTTGATCTTTTCCGATTCTAAAGATGTAAAAATTATAAATTTATGACTAGTATTACTCAAGTTATAGACACCGAAAGCAGGTGACCTTCGCCAATGACCTCAAAATCACCGAGGTCAGTACGTTTGACCTATTGGTCAGATTGACCTATAACTTTCAGAAATAAATTCAGGGATCAAAACAACCCTGTATACAAAAAAATTAACAATTTCTGAGAGATGAGGGTGTACTTCAATGGTTGATCTCACAAAGAATTCCCCAAATATTTAAAAAAAAACTAAGCCCAATAACCCCCTCCACCCCCCCAAAAAAAAACTAGTAAAATCCACTGGGCTGGGTTATTTAAAGTAAAAAATTTTGGCCAATTCTGCTATAACCATACTCCCTAATAACTCAACATATCACCTTCACACGTGTTAAAATTATTCTTAAACCCATTTCTGTTGATATTAACCAATAAACTTATTTAAATATTTACCTAGGACCTCTCAGAGTCTTGTGAGTGGTTGTAGTAACAAGATGTACATGGTCAAAAGGAGATGGAATAACACGGGCTGCCACTAATCCAGATATATGAGCCATATCAGCTAAAAGCACAGCTTTTACCTCATCACATATCTATAAAGGGATCACTTGAAATTTTAAAATTTAAATAAAAGACACTTTATTCCAAGGTCGTTTACAAAGTGTATCAATGAACAATTTAACAAATTTGACTTGCGCAATACACGCTCAATAGAAAGTATCAAAATATATTAATTTATTATTAAAAATAGTAAGTGAGAGATAACTAATGTGACAGAG
>JABUQX010061372.1:5000-12500 GCA_015478945.1 Trachelipus rathkii
TTTGTGTTTTTAATACAGTAAAAATGACTAATCTTCTTTTTGTTGATCTTTTATATATATATATCATGTGTTATGCTTTCTATGTTAATGCTATGGTTTGAGGTTGTTCTGTGGGTAGTAAGAAGCCGAATTTCTATTGTCCTTTCTTAAGTCAGTGACGATGTTGCTGGGTTCTTCTTTCAAATCGTTAGTTTCACCAAGTAAATTAGCTCGCATGTTGCACGGGACGAGTATAAATGCATTGAGTGTGGTTTTTTTCTATGTTTCTGTGGTGTAGGAAATATTTTTAATGGTAGAGTATAGATGATGTGAATGGTAAATGTTTTTGGTAAAATGTTTTTTTATGTTTATAAGGTGTGTTTGGGGGAGGGGAGGTAAGATTTTTGAGATGTGTAATTTTTTGTTGAAAGGAATAATATTTTTCTTTTTGCTTTGTTGAGTGCTTTTCTGATGATATAATCGTGGGTATGAAAGTTTTTGAAGTTGGAAAACGAAGTTAATTCGTTTTTTTAAGAAAAGGGTGGGAGAGCAATACGAAGTGGCGAAGAAATGAGAGGAAGGATACTATTTTGTGTTACGTGTATGTGAAGAGAACCAGTGTGTGTAATTGGGGTTTGAAAGTGGGGTTTCTGTATATTGTGTACTGTAGATTTGTGTTTGTGTGCAATGAGATAGAGTGTTAGAAAAGGGGAGGGTGTTGTTAGAAGTCAGATTCTAGTGTAAATTTATTTGGGTATGAGGTTGTTATACTATTTAAAGCAATGTTTTGGGGGTTGCTATTTCGTGGGATTGCAGTAAAAATGTCATCGACATATCTATCGCAGCCATGTAGTGTTAGAAAGAAGAGGGTGTATAGTAATATAGTTCGAAAGTCCATAAAAAATATTGGAAAGTGTAGGTGAGAGTGCGAACCCATACTTAAACCTGTGTGTTTTGTTTGTAATATTTAGAGTTAAAATGAAAAAGTTGTGTTCTAGAGTTAAATTTTATCATTTTTTAAAAATAAGGAAGGGTAAGAGCGTTGATGTTTTTTTCTTTATGTATGTTTCTAAAAGATTGAGAGTAGTGGTAAGGAAAGATGTGAATAGAGAAATCACATAAAGCTATGTAGTGTGTGTGTGGTTTGGATAATGTTTTTTGGTTTAGGATGAGTCTTCAGAATTTTTTAATGTGTGTGGTGTGTGATATGTTGTTTATTAGTGGTGATAGTTTTTAGAAATCCATTGTGATAGAGTTTATAAGTTACGCAGTCTGTGTTAGAGATGATAGGGCGTAGGGGTGTGTTTTGTTTATGAACCTTAGGTATGCCGTAAAACTGTGATATTTTTTGGTAATGTTGATTTTAATGAGTTGTGTAGTTGTGATGATTGTGAGAGAATCTTTTTTAGATTACTGTTAAATTGGGTTTGGTTTTCTGCTGGCGAACATCAAGAATACATTAAAAGACCGTAAGTTTCCGTTATTATTTTATAAAGCACTGTCATCTATCACAAAAAAAAATAAGAATATAACAGTAACTCGCTCGGATAAAGGCAATAACCTTGTTGTGCTTAATAATATAGACTATATAAATAAATGCAATGAGTTGTTGTCCGATAATAACACATATTCGCTACCAACAAAAAACCCTCTTGGCAACTCACAAACCCAATTTAACAGTAATCTGTAAAAGATTCTCTCACAATCATCACAACTACACAACTCTTCATTAAAATCAACATTACCAAAAATATCACAGTTTTACGGCAATACCTAAGGTTCATAAACAAAACACACCCCTATGTCATCATCTCTAACAAAGACTGCTGCCCTAAACCTTCACAATGGATTTCAAAGCAACTATCACCACATAATAAACACATATCACACACACACTTTTAAAAAATGCTGAAGACTTCAAAATCCTCTCAAAAACATTATCCAAACACACACACACTACATAGCTTTGATGTGATTTCTCTATCACAGATCTGTCCTGTAACCCACTACTCTCATCTTTTTACGAAACGATACATAAACTTGACAAAAAACATCACCACCCTCTCCTTACCTCTCCTATTTTAAACACTGCATACATTTTTACACTCTAGAACACAACTCTTTCTCCATTTTCAACTCTAAACTATTACAACACCATAACCACAGGTTTACCAGCTCACTGCCGGGTTCCGCCACTCTCACCTACACTTCTCCAATAATTTCTTATGGAACTTTTCGACACTACTATTTACATCTTCCCTCTTCCCCCGTCAATACATCCATCTGGTAATAGATATGCTGATCTGACCTATTTTTACTGCTCCCACAAACTCAGCACCCAAAACAGCTTAAATAGTATTACACTCATACCCAATAAAATTTAACAACTTAGAAAAAAAAATCTACTTCTAACAATTACTCCAAATCTAGACACTCCTATCTCATGGCACACAAACACAAATTTACAGTACACAATATACAGAAACCCCACTTCAAACCCCAATTACACACACCTTCCTTCTCACATACACGTACACATCCACATAGGTATCCTTTCCTCTCTATTTCTTCGGCACTTCGTATATGCTCTCCACCCTTTCTTAAAAACGAAATTAACTTCTTGTTTTCCAACTTAAAAACTTTCATACCCACATTATATTATCAACAAAGCACTCAACAATAGGCAAAAAGAAAATAACACTAAAAACAAAAAATGACACATCTCGAAAATCTTCCCTCCCCCTTTCCCAAACACACCTTATAAACATAAAAAACATTTTACCAAACAACATTACCATCACATCATCTGATACTCTACCATTAAAAAAGATTTTCCTACCACACAGAAACATAGAAAAAAACAACACTCAATGCATATGGAAGGTGACTTCAATGACCACGACCCTACATGGTACTACGCCCAAAAAGCAGACCAAAGAGGAGCACACATCATATCCAACCTCGAAAACCTGAACATCCTAAACAACACAACCAGCCACACCAAAAAACCAACCTCAAACCACTTAGCACCATGCACACTTGCACACTTAACACCACTGGTAAACACAATCCGATCTAAACTCCGACCACCTCCCCATCATCATAAAATACCAAAATGTCAGCAAAACAAACTACCTACTCAGGAAAACATATACAAACTACAAAAAACCCGACTGGACACGATTCACAAACTAGATAGAAAACAACATACTTCCCCTAAAAAAACTTACATCAAAGAATTTCCAGATTTGGTAAAGAAATCTGAAGAAGGATTCCGTTTAGAAAAATTAGGAACGAAAGCTCGTATTATATTTATGTTTTTATCGTTGTTTTTAATTGTTGTAATTATAATAAAAATTTAATCATAATCTCGTGTGTGCATAAACTTAAGGCTTAATTTGAATTTGATATGTAGGAAATATATTATATATATATATATATATATATTATATATATATATATTATATATTATATATATATATATATATATTATAATATATATATAATATATATTATATATATAATATATATTGAAATATGTGTAACTAACCAAAACTTTATCATAACCTAGATTAAAAAGGCCGTACAGTACGACCTATCAAGACGGATCGTCGTTGCCGTAGACACTCGACCTAACCTAGATAGGATTGTCGTTGCCGAAAAAGATAGACCTAACCTAGATGGATTGTGTCGTTGCCGTAAACTAGACCTAACCTAGATAAGATTTCCCATTAAGTAAAAAATTATAATATTTAGTTGAAATAACAATCAACTCATAGCTTCGCCAGGAAATGTTCAATGATCTCTCATCTTTGTGTTTATTATGCACATAAATAACGCCACATAGCCGAGTAGCTGTTTTGTTTCCTTCTGTCTCGTGTTGGAATATTTAATTTGACCTACAATTAAGAATGTTTTAAAACATCACACCTATATTATTGCTAATTTTTGACCAATTATTATTATTGTTTTACCTTTTCTGCAAAATTTAAACCAATCTATAACTGTTGGTTGACTCATTAAATAGGTTACTAACCTGGAAACTGTTTCGTTATTTCAAATACATTATTAAAAGCGCATCACTGTAGGATATTCTAATATTGGAAACAAATAATATTTTGCAGAAACAGTATACTTGAGCCACAATGTTTACTAAAAATAGGAACACAAAATTCTGTTTAACGCACCGTCTTTGAATTTAGTTCGTGTTTAATATATATATATATATATTATATATATATTATAATATTATGATATATGATATATATATATATATATATTATATATCTTAATATATATATATAATATATAATATAATATAGCTATGATATTTGAAACGTTCCAATAATGTCCATAATGAATATAACCCATGTATTTTAGTGATATTAAACGAATATTTGTAAGTTAAATATCGATAAATATCGATTGGAGTTAGAAAGAATCTTAAGTTTATTCATATATATATATATTATATATATATATATTATATATATTATATATAATATATATATGATATATATATATAGTATTATATATATATATATATATATATATATATATATATACTATGAAACTTTTCTTTAAAAGATACAAAAGATGAGAGATATATATCGAACGAGCGATGTGATCGATTTTTTCGATTATTTAAGGCAATAGAGCGTGAGTGTTGACAAAAAGTTTTTTTTTTTTAAACTAAAGAATACAGATTAAGTCGCCAAGATGGAAAGAGTAGGGTCCTCTGGCCTCGTGGGGGACGGACGGGGGGACGTTTCATCCCCGATATTTGAACTCTTAAAAAATAATTATAAAAAAAAATTAAAAACAAATTAACATATAAAAATAACATTATATAATAAACCATGTGGCAACTTTTTCTCTTCTTCCTATTCTTTTTTAGGTTAACACGTCACAGTGCAGTTAGACGATTAGTGGGGGTTTCCCAAGCCGAAAAAAAATTATTTTTTTTTTTCCGATATTGTATTTTATTTTATATTCTTTAAGGGAAAGTTGCTATAATATATATATATATATATTATAATATTATTATATATATAATATATATATATATAATATATATATATATAATTTATATATATATATTATATATATATTATTATATATATATATATATATATAAATAATATATATTATATATATATATATATATATATTTTATATATAGTATATATATATTATATATACTATATATTATATATATAATATTATATATATATATATATATATATATATTATTATATAATATATATATATATATAATATATATATAATATATATTGCAGTCTTACATGCTTCAAATTTCGAAAGCTGGCTTAAGTGAACTGATATTTACTATATTTATTAACCAATTTAAGGATTTAATGGAAAAATATTTTTTAGGGGGCTCGAGACCGACGGGGGACAGAGGTAGGGTTCGTTCCCCCCCCGTCTTCCACCGGGAGGAGGCCAAGAGACCCCGATTTGCGGTCTAGGTTTGCGCGTATTCTTTGTTTAAAAAAAAGGGGAACTACCAATTTATTGCACATATATGTCTCCATGGAAGATAGACCTGAGAACATTCGATTTTTTTCTCAGTTGCAAAATGCTGTAAAATTTTCTCTAGATCATTTCTTTTTTTGCTAAAAAAATATATATTTTTTTAAAAAAGCTTAAAAATGGTTAATATATATTATATATAAATTATATATATTATATATATATATATATATATATATATATATATATATTATATATATATAATAATATATATATAATATATATATATTTATATATAATATATATATAATTTTTAATTTACAATAAAATAATATTTTCTTTAGCATAAAAGGACAGTCTCAAGGAAATTTTAAGATTTGGCAACCAAGGGAAAAAATCGAATGTGTCAGTGGTAGGTAAACATGGAAGCATAATATATATATAAATATATATATATATATTATATTATATATATCTATATTATATATATATAGTATATATATATAATTACTCAATCAAATATAACGCACCATAGGGTAATGTCACTCGAAACCCCACACCAATCACGCGATAGCATCAGTGTAAATAGGCTAGCACCGCGAGAAGAATCCTGCAGATTGGGGCGTCACGCGATTAATTTAGGAAAAACATAACCACTGTAACATAGACCTGCGAAGGTTTGGGTAGGGTAATGTCGGGGTATAATGAGCGAGGATCATTCACCGTACGAGCGACTCAAAAAACATGGATAGGATACGTGCGTCAACTGTCAGAGATCAGTGCGTGCAAACAACAACACTCCACGCCGAAGGACATGGTAGGACACCTGGTCAACGGTTCGGTTGGTAGCGCACACAACGATTGGCCGGGTGTGATACAAACAAAACAACGGTACGCGAGAAAACCCTGATACATGACGCCGGCGAAAACAAGGTAGGCCAGGGCCACGACACCCGTTGAAGTCCGATTTATACGTCTGCGTGGTGCTTTACGACTGCGCCACACAACGGCACGACATCTGCAGATACAGTGGGTGGAGGTAGCGGCAGCCAGGGTGGAGTGGACATACAGTGCATTCGACGCCTTGTGGAAGCCTATTCGGCCCCGGAGGCATGCATAGTACCGGACACCACGATACATCGAAGGGCGTACTGGCATTTTGCCGAGAACACATCATTGAACGGTTGCGATCTGGGGCACAAGGTGCTCTTACGGACGAGTCGAGAGTGTCTGCACGCCTCGGATAGGTGCTAGAGTATACCGACGACCAGCGGAGAGGTCTCGCGCAATGCCATGTGCTGCAGGTGCCACCGTTTGGAGGTGGTCGGTTATGGTCTTGGGGAGGCATATTCTTTATCGGGGCCTACGGAAGTTGCACATCTACGTGGAGGCACTCACAATTACAGCGTAAGATAAAATATGCAGACTCTTCGAACATATGTCGTGCATAATGCCCTACATCGGTGACTCTTTCAGTCATCCTAATGCATCGACAGTGAAGAGCACACAAGGCAATGTTGTGAACCGACTACCTTAGGACGATTCCAAATTACGGAGTTGGAGTGGCTAGCATATAGTCCTGGACCTCAATGCAATCGAACATTTGTGGGTGTCGCTAAAACGTCGGATGTGAGGATGCAAACACTCCCCTCCACGCCCTTCCCGAACTGGACAGGCACTGCATGACGTATGAGATCAAATTACTGTCCAGGACATTCTTCCACTCATCGAGAGCATGCGAGGATGATGTCAGGCAGTTATAGTGTCAGAAGCGGGTCATACCACGGTATTCGAACAGACCCAACCCCCCGCGGCGTCGTCGTACGTACCACATTGTGTGTTTGCCAGCACGACTCCGAACCTACTGCGAAACGCTTTGGCTGCACTTGGCCTCACACTCTAATAAAATACGGTTCTTGGAGAAGACATCCACCATGTTATTGCATTGTCAAAAAAGTGGTTTCGCATTCAACTTTTCTACTTCTTCAAGCCCGTACTCTTGTGGTGGCGTTAATTTTGAGTAGTATA
>JABUQX010061372.1:15000-72935 GCA_015478945.1 Trachelipus rathkii
TTGTCAAGCAACAGTAAACGGTGTTGAAACAGTTCTTCAGATACTGGACGACAAGGACATTTGTAATGACGATAAACTTGAAATTGCTTTGCAATACTTTGCTGGAGAGAAACATGTTAAGAAGTGTTTAGAAAATGTTGGCTGTAGTGAAATTGAAAATTGGATGGAAAACAGAGATAACACTGCATTGTACATTCCATTATACTTCTGGAACTGGATTATTAATAATGATCAAGGTAGTTTTAGAATGCTAAGAAAAATGAAAGATCTTTATTCAGGAATTCGTTGTACCTGTAACGAACAAAATTCCAATGAAACAGGTCACTCATCCAGTACCAATTTCGTTGAAAATGATATTGTAGTAGCAAATAGTTGCGAAAGATGCTCTAGGGCATCTGATCTTGAAAACACTGTAAAAGACCGATCCTTTTTATATGGAATGTTCTCTTTAATTTATGCAAACGAAGATAGCACAAGTGATATTGACACAGTTTCAAATGATGATGAAATTGACGAATTATTTGAAATAGAAATGAATAAGATCTGTGGAGGGGATAGTTATAACACTGCTGAATCAGACATTCAAAGGTGTTTCAGCGAAGATGAAAATGTTATTTGTAATTTTATTTTTAATTGGATGTTAGATAATCATAATGAAATGGCTGTACAATATCTCTGGAATAATATCTCATGCATTAGAGATAACAAAATTTTCCATTTATTACGGTTACTTAAAGAAGGAAGCGATTTTAAAATTATTAACATGATAATGTTTTTGTTTACCAAGTGTGTTCAATCTTTATTCATTGTAATTTTTTCTGGCTATGTTGTACAAGCTACAATAGAAAATTTAAGATGGAATACACAGTTTTTAAGATATTATGAATCACTTCAATCGTACATTGAAAGAAAAGTGCATTTTTTGCTGCTTTCCAACATAGTTTGTAAACTACACGATGATTTGATTATGAAACGTTCCGATAGCTTTAATATGCATATCTTGAAAACATATTTATCCATGATTCCTTCTTCTGAAAAAAGGCAAATTCTAAACTCTGAAAAGGAATACTTTTACAAAATTCTAGATATTGTAGTTCAAACGGGTGACATGGGAGCATTTTTTGAAAATGACAATATTTTTAAACTCTTATTAGCAAAAGAAGGTGTTTCCGTATTTAACAATGCATTTGATCTTCTCAATTTTGATTTTATTGACAGCATTATTAAAGAACTAAAGTTAGAGGAAGAGGAAGGGGTAATAAAACTGAAAATAGACATCTTTATGCGAAGAGCTTATCCTTTACTTTTGGATCTAATAACTGGGGGAAAATACGAGTTAGTAAATTCAATTTATACTTGGAGCTCAAAGATTAGTTCAGTAAATGAAGTGATCAAATTGAAAAAGACATTCCCGTTTGAAGATGACAGAGCTCTCGTAAAAGAATTTTTGTTTATAAATTCAGCACATCTTGATAGATTTGTACAGTTGGATGAATTTTTAAATTGGTGCTTTAGTGATGATCAAGAAATGGTATCCAAGTTCAAGAAAGAAATTCTTAATGTAAGTAAATCAAATATATTTAAAACAAATTTCTACTTGGATATAAGAAAATGGGTTCAACATGCAAAGTGGGATTTGCTTGAAACACTTTTTAAGTGGAGTGGTTGTACAAAAGAAGAACTGCTACATCTCAAATACAAGTTGATGAGTGATGATATATTTATGAATAATATTTTTTCAAGGGAGGGAGGAGGTGTGGAATTTTTAGCCAATATTTCTTCCAGTTGTCAAACCTCTAGAAGTCACAGAAGAGAATTTGACTTTAAAATACTAAAGCAGAATTTATATTTTCTTAAATTAATCAGAAATCATGACTTTGATTTAATAGATAAAATTGTCTTGTGGTGCAAGCCCGAGGACGATCAGTTAGTTGTCCTCAAAAATAACCTTTTGATTTCTTCAATAGATTACTTGGTTTTCGACGAATCTAAATTTAAAGAAGAATCTTTCGACGATTACGTAAGATGGTTTCAGCCATCATTTTCGACACGAATGAAAATTAGTAAAATGTCAGTGAGTTATTTTAAGAAAAATAAAAGAGTTGCAAAATTAATTCGTTGTATTGAAAAGTTTACCAACTCGTATGTTGTTTAATTAGATTTATTAAATAAAAGTGTTCCTAAGATATGTTAGAAAAACTTATCTGGCGATAACTATTATCGTTCAGGCGAAAAGCTTATCAATCAATATATTATTTAACTAACTTTTTATTAAAGAAAATCTTATTTCAGATATAAGAATTTAATTCGTGTGATCGAAAAGATCATCATTCAATTATTAATTATTATTAAAATATAATAGCAATTTATTTTATAAAAATTGAAAGTTGACAAATTAATCCATTTTATTGGAAAATTTACTCTTCAGTATGTTATTACATTATTTTATTTAAGAAAAACCAGTGATTTATTTTAATAAAATATGACTTGACAGTTTTATTTATTCTTAAATAAGTTTATCCTTCAAAATTTTATCTAATTATTTATTAATTAACACAGTCAAAGAATAGTCTTAGTATTTTCTATGACTAGAAAATTTTTATTAAATTGTAATTTAAATGTTCCAACATTTTTTAAAAGTACAATTTCGCATTTTAAGTTCTTATGAAAAAGAAAATTAAAAAATTTTGAGAATGCAAAATATCAACATTAATACTTTATTTTTCCTAACAGGAAAAATTAAGTTTCATGATTTTTAAACCTTTTAAATTTTGATATTTTTCATCATTTTTAAAAGGACTTGGTATAAAGTAATCGTATATACATATTTTAACTTAAAAATGTAGACTATTTACATGATGAATAATCAGTCTTGTATATATGTATGTGTATATTATTATATAAAGATTATATATATATAAAGAAGATATATATATATATATATATATATATATATATACATATATAAGGTTATATAAGTTAATATATTAAGATATATATATATATATATATACATATATATATTATAGCATAGCAGCAGTACTATATATATATGTTATGTTATTAGGCATATGGAAAGTGAGATTATGAGCTCCGCAGAAAGAAAAGATATATATGTATATAGTGTTATAGTTAAGTTACATATAGTTATATGATAGAGTTACATATATATATATATATTATTGTATATATATATATATATATGAAAATATATATATATATATAGTTACAGGTACATATGTTAATATATGTTATATTATATGTATATATATATATATATATATGTGTATATATATTACAATAAAGATTGGCCTAAGACAACAGTGAAATATACACTAATCTTGCGAATCTGGCAGTGAAATTTTTTCCATTCTTCGGTAGTTAAAAAAAAAAAAAAAAATACTTTTAGATTAGTTAGTTTTTCTAACTAAAGTTCATATATATATATATATATATATATAATATATATATATATATATATATATATATATATATATGTTCTATATACTTTTTTTATATATATATATATATATATATATAATTCGGTTGTCCCTTCTTCGTCAAGTCCGTTATAAAATCTCTGTAGTATTCCGGCAACCCAAAAAAGGATCCGATTCCCTTATTAGTTTTCTGTCTGAGCTACAAGCATCTCTAATTTTCCTTACGTTATGTTCCTGTAAACCGACTCTTCTTTCTACAATATCATACCCTTAAAATTCCATGTTTCCCCATTCCGAATTCTAAGATGACCTTACCAGAAACCTGATTCTTGTAGAAGTAGAAGTGATGAGGCGATTTCAAGATGCTCATCTCAATTTTCTGTATAGACAATCACGTCGTCAAATGAATTTTCGGTATGTCGCATTCCTCTAAATATTATTCTTTGCGCTCTGACTAGCATCACTCCGGAGTTCATTAATCAAATGGCATCTTTAAGAATTCATAGCGACTCCCTTGTGAAACGAACGCCGTTTTTTTTTACCTAATTGTCATTCATTGGGATCTGCCAGTAGGCCTTTCTCAGATTGACCTTTGAAAAGTATTTAACCTTCCAAATTTTTGTAAACAGTTCTTCATGGGTTTAGAATCGAAAATTGTTACCAAATTTAGCTTTCTATAATCTGCACATAATCTGTTGCTTCCATCTTCCTTTTTAACGGCAATTAACGGGGAGGCGTAAGGTGATGTTGATTTCCTTTTCACCCCTATTTCTAACAACTTCATCTCCCTCCTTTAGTGCTTCCCTCACAGCGTAGGGGATAGATTACGTTCTGGATCTTATAGGTTTTTCTATTGCATGCTTTATCTCATGTTACATAATATTCGTTGTGCCTGGTACGTCCGTAAAAATCGACTCTTAATTCTTCATTATTCGTCGTAGTTGTTCTCGCTCTTTTGGTCCTATCTGTTTACCAATTTTTATATAGTCGATATTTTCTCCGGGGTCGCACTTGACTAGTTCTACACAACCTTCATCTTCTAGAGAGTCTTCCTCTTCAAAGTGTTCGATAACTGCTACTCCAGCAGCCTCGGTCATTTCCTCAACGTTTTCACGTTCCCTTTTCACGTATAGTTTCAACAGATTGGCATGATACGTCTTCCTTGCATCCTTTATTTTTACCCAATAATTACTTTGGCTAGCAACAACATATGGTCCCTTCCATTGAATGAGCAGCTTATTGCTTTGCGTGGGTAGTAGTATTAGTGCTTTTTCTCCTTCCTTAAATATTCTGCTCTTTGATTTCTTATGTTAATAACATTTGCATCTGTCTTGGGCCCTTCCCAGATTTTCGCAGGCTATCTTCACTGTTTATTCAAACTTCTCACGCAGCTCGCAAATGTACTGGGAGCTATTTTTTATTTAATTCTTGAGAATCCCTTTCGTCCACAATTCTTTTAAAATCTGTAATGGACCTCTCACGGTTCTTTCATACAGAAATTCATATGGAGCGAATCCAGTACTTTCTTGAGGGTCCCTGTAAGCGAATAGCATAGGTCCTAAATATCTCGGCCATTCCTTTTTTGCTTGTAACAGTCTTTTAAGCATAAGTTGAAGCGTCTCGTTGAATCTTTCCACAAGTCCGTTGTACATAGGATGGTAGGGTGTCGTGTGAAGTAGTCGAATTTTTGAGTCTCTACATTTCCTTCATACAATCAGATGTGAATTGGGTTCCCAAATCCGTCAGGATCTCTTCGAGTATTCAGATTCTACAATAAATGTCAACGAGAACCTCAGCTAAGGATATCGTCGTAATGTTCCTCAAAGGCACCGACTCGGAATACCTCGTAGCGTAGTCGACTAGTCATTATATATTTGTAATCTTCTTGAGACTCAGGGACTATAGGTCCAACTATATCTACCGCAATTCTTTTGAATGGTATGTCGACTAATGGAATCTTGGTAAGAAGTATTCTAGTTACCTTCCTCTTTTCAATGATCCTCTGGCAAGAATCACATGGGTGGCAGAAGCGTGTAATACCCCCCTACTATTTTCGGCCAGTAGAAGTAATTTTGTAACTTTCCGCGGATTTTATTTATGCCTAAGTGTTCTCCAAGTGTAGATTCCGTGGGCTATGCTTATCAACTCAGCTATAAGCTACTTTGGTGCCACTAATTTCTTGATAAATTTTTTCTTGATCTTTTCCATTCTATACAATATATCACGATACATACCGAACCCGGTGGTATCGCTTTCATGATCATTTGGTCCTGCTGGATATATCTGCTCAATGATTCGTCTTCCATCTGCAACTATATTAGTGGTTCGAGATTTATCTTTAGGATATTCCGTATGTCTTCTTCTGGTTTTCTTGATTGACCCCCTTTCGTTCACTGGATGTTCCACTCCCATTTCTAACGCCTCTCATTTCGTCCACTTTTCGTTTGGGCGTTTAGGTGGCTTTGCTCAGGCTATATTTCCAATCACTAAATCATAAATAACGTCAGAGAGACATATACTTCTGTTTCTCCCACGTAATATGGTGTATCTACTTGTATCTTAGCGTATGGCGCTTTCTGATCGTATTGTCTGCCAAAAGTAAATTCCATTTTCTCGCAGTATATTCTTGTCGTACGTATTTGTTTTATTAGCACGTCACTACGTACAGCGTCCCATAGCGTTAATACCGAGTGACCGTTAGCTTTTCATTTCGCTACCGGCATATTGCCTTCTTTATTCTCCAGATCGTTGCCACATGCTAACCTTATAATTGGCATTGTCATGCCTCCTTGCAAACGTAAGAAATCGATTTCAATAGTTGTCTCAACCTCCTGTGCTGATGCACAACCGTTTGCTTTTGAAAACATACATGCCACAGCTTCCTTGTTATGATACCTGACACCGGTACTTCCCTCTTTCGGCTTCTATTCTTAGGTTTATAAGGGTTATGATCGTACCGTCTCTTACCCTTCTTGCCTTGGCCCTCTTCTACACTACAATTCTAGAGGTATTTCATGGGAGCGGGTATTTTTTTTTTGGCAGTCACGAGTCCTATGTCCCAAACTATTACAGTTGTAACAATAGATCTCGGATAGTTCTTGTTCTTGGTTCTTCCACGAATCAATCGCGTTATTATTGATTTCTTTGTTTAAGAGGTAAGGGAGCGTCTCTTGACTCTTTAATAATTATCCGCTTCATCGACAAAGGTTTCGAGTGTCTTTAAGGCACGTTCTCTCGGAAACACTGTTAAGTCTCTTGGGCAAATGTGCAAGAACTGCTCTGCCGTGGTGATTATTGAGCTGTTATCTCTGTGCGTATCTTATGTCCATCTTGCAATCCTTCCCCCGTGGGTGAGGGTACAATTCAAAAACCTGTTGCTCTCGTCTTTTTCTGGGTGGCACATTGTTGGAGACCCGAACCTTGACTAACCGCTAAGGAGGCTGTCCTGAATTTGGGCGTTAAATTTTAGGATTTGCATCTTATATGTGTGGTGCATGGCTATTAATTTGCAAACTTAGGGACTGGACGCGGAATTCCGGAGAAATTTTTGGCATTCTAAAAAAAAGAGAGACGTTATAAAGAGAGGTGAACTTCAACATCTGTCGAACACCCTACCCGACCCCTTCCTGGCCAGTTCAAGACCAGAGACCAATAGAGGCTTTGATGCCCTTATTGATGAAATTGTTGGTACTCCTCCACTTCAACCAATAGTTTTAAATAACGAACCCATTTCTAGGACTAGACCAGCTGAGGCTATTCTAGCCTCTCAGCACAACCTAATTACTCAGACCCCACGTCAGTCATCCCAAGAGCCCCTGCGAAATAACTAGGCTCTCCTGATGATCACATTCGCCCATCCGAAAGTTTGTCTTCCCGAATCAGACACCCTTACTCGTTTGTGTATCTGGATACGGACTTTAAAGCAGAAGGGCCCTATTCGGAAAGTGGGTCCACATTTTCCCCCTCCAAAACGTGCTCGTCACTCAGAACACCTGCGTGGAAAACCTACGACTAACGGGTTACCTTCTACCTCTTCCACGATAATATCCCACACGCCGCCTAGGACTGAACGGCATCAACCATACTCGAAGGATTCCGAAACTTACTCGGATGCCACCATGGACTCTTCGGACAACTCTTTATTGCTCGGCCTCGTGGTATCACTGGGGCCCCAACCCATGGGTCTTCAAAAGATATCTTAAAATGAACCTTAGATGGTCGAGGTCGTCCTACGGGGAGTGGTAGCTCTGTCTTGCTCAGCGGTGAGGGGTTTTTGGTGAAGTCTTCTCCCCTCTCTGGCTCTGCGGTGGCTACACTCGAGTCGCCTGACCTCTCTCTTCTACGTGTAGATCCTGCGAATTCGATTACAGACACCAAACACCTGCTTCACAGTGTGTCATTTAACACCTCTGGTGATAACATTCCTCATTGTCTCTCTCTACAGTCTTCCTTGATCATTGATAATACCACTACATCAGGTGCCGCTGTAACTACTGAAACGTCACAGCCTCCTTCCCAGTCTGCTACGTTGTCAGACAGGTGTGTGACCATTGGAAAGAGTGTTGGAGATGTTCTGGATGGCTTGGTAAGCCTTTTTGTAGAGCAGCCCCCTAAAGTTGCCAGGCTTTTCTCCGATCCTAAACAGAGAGGTCTCACATTTCGCTGTTGCATGATCTTCCTCTTTCCCCTGGGTTTGACGTTACGGTATGTGGGTCATCCAGTAGTTCACAGACTCCCCCAGACGATGGCTAAATCTCTGCAGATAGGGACTATTGTTTTGGATTGCCAGAAAAATTAATTTTATCCTTTCTTTTATGGCAAGTTTCCTTCAATGGAACTATATTTTCCTAACTAAGAAGAACTAAAAAGAATAATTGTAGCTCGTCAATCGATGGCTATTTGTTTGCAGGAATTACATCTTCGCAATCGAGACCTTTTGCAACCCTCCAGATACAGGGATCCTCTCACCTCCCTGAATCGAGGGGCTAATGACAGAAATGGGGCAGCGATTCTACTTTACGAATCTCCCATTCTCTCAAATTCCCCTCTCTACACCGCTATATGCCGTGGCTTATCGAATTCACTTTGACACTCTCCTTACACTATGCTTAGTGCACCTAGCAGTTAGCACCTAGCTGTACCTATATCAAATCGGACCTTGTCGATTTGTTCAGAAGTGTCCCTACACCCATGCTGGTCCTTGGCGACTTTAACCTTTGCCACCCACTGTGGGGAGATTTTGTTACTTCCCCCAAGGCTGATTGGTTATTGGGGATTTTACATAATTTCTCATTGGGATGTCTCATCTCAGTTCTTCCAACTTTTGAGCGCTTTGATACGGTACTTCTTCCTGTATCAACATCTCCTTGTGTTCCATCTCCGCTTTCGATCATTTCGGGTGAGAAAGGTCAGCTTTCCTTTGTGGGAGTAACAACTACCCGATCGTCATTCCTTCCTTCAATCCTAATTTGCAGCAACAGCCTTATTCTAACTGGCGGTACGACAATGCGGATTGGCTTTCCTTTTATCAGACCACTTACTTTCCCATCCTTCCTGCAACAACTTTGTTCCCGTATCCGGCGGAAAAATTCAACGCATTTCAGGACGCGATAATCAAAGCGGCAGCGAACCATATCCCCCGTTCATCTGGGAACAGCAAATCAATGGCTCTTTGGTGGATCAAGAATGTACTCGGGCTACTTGTAAAAAGAGGAGACTATACAAGTTGTACAAGGTAACCCCCACTCCTTCCAACTTGATTCTTTTTAAAGCTCGATCGAGGTGTATAAACAGGCGAACAAGGAAGCAATATTTCCGGAACTACGCCTCCACCGTTAATTCTTCTACATCTGCATCATCGGTCTATAAGGCTATGCGTAAGATTTCCAGAAAACACCATTCAGACCCTCCTATACTCCTTAAATATGGCCCACAGACCTGTGATGTCATCTCTGCTCCCGGGATGGTTACTGATGAGCTAGGTTTTCACTTTGTTTCCTGTTCCTGCGAGTCCCGATATCATGAACCGTTTCGCTCTGACCGCTTACGGGTGCGCACCCCAGACTTTTCGGTTCCTCATGGGGAGTTCCCTGTTTGCAACAAACTATTTACCAGAGCGGTATTTTGGGAAATCCCCAAACTTGGAAAGATGGAGCACTTAACCCTGGTGGCATTTGGTTTTAGATGCTATGGCGTGTTCATCAGACAACCTCGGGCTTCCTCCTTAGTCTCGTTAATAGAATCTGGATGGAGGGTGTCTTCGTTGCGGCCCAATACTGTATCGACGTTTTGTCATGGATGAGGAAGTGTTGCAGGATTGCGTGTTATGTGTGTTGCTTTTCTCATCATTCTTCACTGAAGCTGTGGATACCATTTTACACTCGGCCCGCTGCTCCATCGATGTCGACGACCTTACAATTTGTTACTGGGACAAAGCTTCACTGTATTGATAAGGTTTATAGATGGTGTAGTATCCGTGGTTTCACTTTCTCTACATCAAAAACAAAAGCCATGCTGTTCAGACAAAACCCTCGACGTTGTTGTCGGATACTTTCTCTCCCTTCTTTAACCCTCAATGATTCCCCCATCTGTGTGGAATCTAAGGTGAAATTCTTGGGTCTATTGCTTGATGAGCGCTTCACGTACCTCCCTCACATTAATCATCTCGGAACTAGCTACCATCAGTCGTTGGATCTTTTACGTTACCTCGCCTCTAAAATTTGGAGTGCGAACAGAAAGTGCATGCTCCATCTTTACATCATGCTGGTACGGGCCAAACTGGGCTAAGGTTTTGCCATCTATGGGCAGACCTTCCAGTCGTACCTTCGTCTTCTTGACCGACTTCAGAACGAGAGCCTTAGGAAAGCTACAGTTGCATTTCGATCTTCTCCGAGGGCGAGTCTGGAAGATGGAGGCGGAGGTGATGCCCTTGTCCCTGCGGAGAGAACAGCTCATTTTCTCCTTGTTATTCCGTATTCAGGTTCTCGTTTCATCTGGCTTGTTCTCCTTAATTGAACGTTTCCCCCACAATCATTCTTACTGGCCGTTTGCTGGGATTTTGAATTCCATATTCAGTTTCCTCGACCTACCTCAACGAGCAGTCATGTAGTATGCATTCAATACTTCCTATGCAAAATGGGTTCTATCCACCCACCATTGTCTTCTTCGGGATACAATCATTACCAATTGCTGATGTACACCAGGCGATGTTGAGGTATTCTTTTCTGTCCCGTACGGAAGATCACGGACTAGATCGCTCTCTACACTGACGGCTCCAAAACGTATGAGGGAGTGGAAGCTTTGACTGCTTTTGCCGACTTCACCGTCTCTCACACTCTGTCTCCTTACTCCTTAGTATTCTGTGCTAAACTGGTTCTGTGGCTATGGCAGTTCACAGGATAAGCAACTCGACACCAATGGGTAATTATTTACACCATATTCTCAGATTCCCTTCTTTGGTTTCTAACATCCAGAGATTCCTCTGCTCGCTGCACGTGCAGAAGGAAAATATTACATTCGGTTTGGGTCCTTTCCATATGAATGTGCCGATAGTAATCGGTTCGGTTATCGGCAGTAATCGGCCATTTTTGGGGGTATCGGTTATATTGGTTAATATGGCCGATGCTTATTACTTTTTGGGTGAAGAATTATGAAAACTTTTAGGTTTAATAATAAATCTAGTTTTGATATATATAAAAGGTTCTAATAAGGAATTCCCTTAAGTTAGCTGAAACCCAAGAATGACAATTCCGACGGTGAACCACTTCTAGACTGCCATTTAAATTGCGTAACCGAGGAGCTTGCTTCGCCGTGACCGAAAAGATTCACAGAAAGTGGTAGCCGCTTATCAACAACCCCTGGCAACAACACTGATAGTGAAGATGGTGACTGAACAAATTTTCACTCCTTTTTTCAAAAATGAGGGGGTCAAAAGTTGTTTTGACTAGCGCGATTCAAATTAAATTTACAAGAAACTGACAATTATCCTGTTTTGCGGTGAACCACTTCAGGGTTCACACTTTCTGGAAAGTCAGGGAAAGTCAGGGAAAAAAAAGTTGTCAGGGAAGTCAGGGAAACGGTTTTAAAATATGCTGAAGTCAGGGATTAAATAAAAAGTCAGGGAAATATTTAATTTCAAAAAACATAATGAAGAATGATCCATGGACGCAAGTTACATATTTTTGATAATAATTTTTTTTCCTTACCTTTATAATTGTGGAATGAGAGATGTATTTGATACGTGAATGAAATAAACTATGAAGGAATGACATTCCATAATCTACTTCTAATTCCTGTTTCTTTCTATTTTAGTTCACTATTACCTACTATTCTTCCTATTCTGTTAGTAGAAGTTGTTCTCCAAGTCCATCCTTCCGATTGAAGGTGATTGGTATAAGGGTGTTTTTTTAGACTATGACTTATGACTTAATTCTGTTTAATAATCTTTTTCTTTTTAGGGAATTATACTTTTTGATGTTTTTTTTTTTTGGGTTTGACGGAGTGATTTTTTATTTTTGTTTGCTCCAGAGGTTATTTATTAATTTATTTATAAAAATGACTTCAAACAAAAAAAAATTAACTATCAAGACCAGTGGTTGGACTCAAACTGAAAACCTTGGTTCATTCCTGTTCACAGATTTACAATGTCTCGTACTTAATATTATGGAAAGATTTCTTAAGTCCTGTAGCAGCCTGCTAACACAACAAACCAAGCTATTTCGATAAGTTTCATGAAAACTTGAATGCCAGACTGTGCAAATCAAAATGACAGATACCTGTGGTCCTGATTTTCCTCATGAGACATGCTCTCCAATCTCTCATCATTGGATTGCTATCAATAAGGGAGTCAACAAGAACCATGTTCATGAAGCTTTGAAATTTTATTGCTAGAGGCATTGTAAACCAATAACCATAGATTCTGTTGCTGAGAAAGCAAAAAGCACAATACTCTACTTGCACAAAGTGAAGCTCATTCTACCCTTGATTAAAATTCAAAAATATTTTGGATGATGATTGTCCTTCTAAGAGACTAGTTTTTTTTTTTTCCTAATAGCACTGAGAATCAATGTTAGGCGGAATTGTGGCAAATTATTACAATTAAGACTGATATTTTTGCATGGAATTACGCATGGAAGGAGGGTTTTCTGTAAATAAAGCAATTTTTAGTGGAGAATCTAAAAAGAACAGAGTCTGATTTCTCAAAAGAACAGTGCACAATGCTATAAGATCTCATGAAAAGTATTCATAGTTCCTATCACTCAAAAAAATGTTGACAAATGTAAAAGAAACAGAGTCTGATTTCTCAAAGAACAGGTCACAATGCTTAAGATCTCATGAAAGTATTCATAAGTTCCTATCACTCAATTAATATTGACAAAAATGTAAAAAGAACAGAGTCTAATTTCTCAAAGAAACAGTGCACAATGCTATAAGATCTCGTGAAAGTATTCATAAAGTTCCTATCACTCAAAAAATGTTGACAAATTGTAAGAGCTGCCCATGGAAGATATGAAGAACATCTCAAAAAGAGTCAAAACAGAAAAAATAAGCAAGAATAAAAAGGTTGAAAAAAAGAATATTATCCACAACGATAAATCTAACATAAAGAGCAGAGAAAGATGTTAAACTGAAGGCTTTAACAGAAGAACGCTATAAAATCAAAAAATTCAAATGCTTGAAAAAATATGTTAATTTAAACTCCCCATTTAGAACTTTTGTGATTACAGTGGACGCTAATTCACCTAGGCTATTAATGTAAGCTTTATTTTATTTTCTTTTTGTATAAATAAAACTGTTTTCTTTTGAAAAAAATAAAAAAAGGAGTGCGTTGGACGGCTATGGGAAGGTATAGGCCTGATTAACTAAAAAAAAAAATATTTCTTTAAATTACATCCATGATGATGAACAATTTCTAAGTAAAATTTTTATAAGTTTAATATATGAACTGAGTAAAATAGGCTGCAATAATGATTAATAGATATTTTATACACCAAAAATAATGAAAACAACGCTGGTCAGGGAAAATTTTGCAGATTTGGGTCAGGGAAAGTCAGGGAATCAAATTCAAAATTTTAGTGTGAACCCTGCACTTCAAATTGTGATATTTTCACATCTCATGTTAAAATTCGCAGCAAACTGTCTTCCCTAAAGAAGTGCCTTCTTTATCATTATTTCTGTCTGTCCTTCTGCTCAAGGTTAAGAATGTACTTATATTATACTATAACATCTGTAAAAAATTTAAATGCCACTCGTAAAAGGTTTTTAAAACTAGCAATACTCATTTTTGCAGCTGTCTTTTTATTTATTTTTATTATCATACAAATAGTGACATTTTCTTGTTTTTCTTTTCCCAGGCACGAATAATTTCTTCCACTTGCAAAATCGGAAAATTCGAAACCATGGCTAGTAAAAGGAAGAAAAGACTGGCAACTTCCACTCACATGAGTAACTTCATTGGAACTGGTCGAGAAATGCTGGCTTCTGAACTAACTCTACGTGATGTTCTAAGATATGGGCCTTTGCTAGAAGAGCAGAGTGGAGAGAATGTAAGAAATTACCCAGCAGCCATTTATCCAAAAGTGCTTGAAAAGCGGGAGCTAGCAAACAGTTGGTTTGTGTTTTGCCAATTTTAAATTCGAGAGTAACAGTCCTGAAAAGATAGAAGAAAACTGGGAAAAAAGGCCAAAAACATTTCACTTGGCAAAGGAAAACTGGAATTGAAAGAGGTTTTCATAGGCACGTTAGACAACGCTATTGAATCTCACTTGCAAAAGTGTGAAGATTAATGCTATTTCAGTAATTTGAAGGGTCATGTCCAAGTGGTGGCTACTCTAAACATGAAAAGTGCACATCTGCTCTTGTTCTAAGGATATGAAGATCCCTGTCAAAAGACTAAGTTTTATTAATAGTCAAAGGGAGAAGGTTGAATCTGTTGGACAGCAGCAAATTGGATTACCAGATCTACTTGAGCACAGAAGATCAAATTAAAAAAACTGAAGATGCAAGAAGATGAATTAAGAAAATTTCTGAATATAAGAAGAAAGAAAGGAAGATTTAACATTACAACCAAATGAAGTTCTTTTCTCTGACGAAGATGAAGAGCCAACAACTTGGATAGTATGAAGATCTGAAAGATCCTTAGAAAATTCCATGTGATGATTTTGATGTACCTTATACTTCAGTACAAGTCAGTATAATACATTACATTGAGCAATGTTACATGCAAAGTATTAGGTATGGCGTCGGTCTACAGTACAGCTGCCATTCCAACAGCTGCATTTTTGAATGCTGGATTAATTAAGGAGAGGGAGAATTGTGGTTGATCACAATAAAGTAAAAGGGGAACAAGAAAAAGTCATGAAATCACTTGATGACGAATTTCATGCTCGATGCTGATAGGCAATATTGAAGGTATCTTCTCTGATGGAAGCGCAAAGATTTCACTGAAAAAAAGTTCTGTTACAGCAGATAACTCAAGTCATAGTTTCAGTATTGTGAAAGAAAGAGCCATTACACTGTTTTCAGTGAGCCCAGGTGGAACGTATCTTTGCCATTTTCTCCAGAGAAAGACTTAACGAAAGGAAACCTGTTGAAGTTATTTCTAACCATATCTTATGGATTTCTTAAAGAAAAACAACATTGATAAAAGTTTGGAGGCTATTGGTGGTGACTCAACGAATGTTAACACTGGTTGGGAAGGAGTAGTCATGCATTGGATTGAGGCAAAGCTGAATCGTAAACTCATCTGGTTGGTTTGTACTCTTCATACTAATGAGGTACCTTTGCTGCACTTGATCACAGAGTTGGATGGAAAAACTTTGTCTAACAACAAGTGGAGTGGCAAGATTGGCAACATGCTTGATACTGCAACAGAACTAGAAATCAATCCCCCATTTGCCAGAATATCCTTTCAGAGCCTTTGGTTCCATTGGGTACACTGTTGTCAAAGATTTCTCTACAGATCAGGCTTATGGTTACAGGATAACTCAGGCCATAAGGACAGGTGTACTTCCAACTGATCTGGCATTATTAGAAATTAGTCTTGTAAGCCACTCTCGGTGGTTAACAACTGCAAATAGAAATTGTTGCCATATGTAATGGGTTTCATAAACATGGCCTTAAGGCAACAAGTTAAAGACGTTACAAACTGCTTGTGGAATAAATTGTTGGCGTTTACTATCCCTGGTTTACAATAAATCGGAATTCTCTTGTGGAAGGACCTCGCTACATTCTTTATCTAAATTGAAGCTCCTAAAATCTCAGAAAGCAGTGCAGTTGCAGATATTGTTTTGCCAACAATCCGAACGTTCATCGTGGTTCGCATTTAGTGAAATGGTGCTTCAGACACCTTTTGCTCGGAAGACCAAGAAGAAAGGAAAGCAGGGGTCCAGAAGATAATGGAATTAAGGAATGAAAATGATGATACACCAGGAGACCTATCTGTTCGGCCTAGGAAAGCACCTGCATTTAAATCCAAATGCACTTTCCCTTTTTGGAACTGATAATCTGGTCAGAAAATGTATATGAAGCCTCCACTTACTTGTAAATTCAAAATATCAGAAGTAAGAAAGTTTGTTGAAGAGCCAATGCAAGTTTCAAAGTGGCCATGTCATGGACAGCCCATAGAGAGGTGTGTGAAACAAGTAACAGAGTCTTCTCTTGCAAAAGTGTTATACTCATGAGAAACGAGAAGGATTTATAGAAGCCAGGAAACAAGCAGAAGAATGATGTCTAGGAATGAATCGAAGCAAGTTTGATGAATATTTTTGTTGAAGCTTTTTACATTTTTATATCAATTTTGTTTTCAAAGTGTTTGGTAATAGAGACAAATATAAATAAAATTTTTTGATTTCATTAAACCACTTTTGAGCAAATTTTTTTGGAGTTTAAATTAAAGTTATCCCTTTTTTTCGGAAATTTCAATATTCATTATAATCAAGCGCAAATTTACCAAGGTAAGTGTTTATGAATAGGAAAATCCTTTTAAATTAGGATTTTACACATCAAAAGGCACATTTTTGGACCCTCTCATTCACACTGGACGAAAATTTTTTATTTTTTGTTCATATGTTTGATTTTGATAAGTTCATGGCCGAAATTTGCATTGAACATTTCATTCACCTTCAAGGACACCAAGGAAACCTCCTTCGAAAAAACTGAAAGAGACAGTCATCCAAAGAGTCCAGATAATTCAAAATTTTGCAATTGTGAAAGAGAGATGAGGTCATACGAAAACAGGGGATGATGCCCTACAGAAAAGAATCCATTCAATGTGGTGGCATGAAAATGGGCCAAGGTTTCAGTTATTATCAGTGCTTGCAAACAAATATTTATCAGTCCCTCCCTCATCAGTCGAGAGCGAGCCGTATTTTTAGTGTAGGTGGGAATGTAAACACTTCAAAAAAGGAATACAGGCTCTCGCCAGATACTAGGGAAAGCTTAAATGTTTTTGCATCACAATTTGAGAAGTTTTGGATTTGATTTCATATGAATGATAAATATCTTTATCTTAAAGGAGTATATTATTTATTGTCATGCTTGAATAATAGCGTTTTTTATTTTGTCTTTTCAGCTGAATTAAATTAGGTCTATTTTTTTTATTATTTTTATTACTTTATATGTACCTAGTTAAAGAATCTTCTTGTAAATTGTTCATGTTAAAACATAAAAGCTAGTAGCTAAAACTTTTGTTAATACTTACTGGAAAATGGAAATGGAATATTTTTTAAATAATAAACATAGTTATTAATATTATATTTGCATTTATTATTCCTTAATTCCTTAAAAGATCTATTTTAATTTATAAAAATAAATAAATTTTAAAATATACGGGCACAACAAATATGAAATAAATGACTAAGTATTGGTTGTACAGGAATGCAAATCCTGAGTTGCCAGCAGTACACAAATGTTTTTTCATCTTATTACTGTGTATATATTATATTAATTAAAGTATCGGTATCGGCACCTAAAAAATTAGAGTATCAGTATCGCCTCTTTTCTGGTATCGTACATCCCTAGTCCTTTCGCCATGTGGGTGTTTCCGGGAAACGAAGCGAGCCAACAAGGAGGCTAACATGAGCTACCAAAACATACTACCGAATGACAGTGCCTTTCCTGACTTAGCGCTGGAGGTGCCTTCCTGCTTCAGATTTTATGTAACCAATCGTCGGCGGTTTCCTTTCCTGCTGGCCAGAAATGTTGGCGAGATCATCGTGGACCCCAAGCTACGTAACCCAACATTGGCTGCTGGTCATCTTCAATACCAATAGAAATCTTTTGGAGGTTGTCCTGTCTAGATTAATGAATGGGAATTACATTTCCTCCATGGTTTTCTCATGACGCGAAGGTGTGGTCTTACATCTTGCCCATTTAGCTGCAACGAGTTGCCGCCTCCACTCTTTCCTGTATTTGTGGGTTGCCGAATGCTCTCTCGACCTTGGATCCACGCTCTTTTCTGGTTTGCATACTGTTCCTGTCCAGCATTGCCTTGCCACGTATCCTCTCTGAATCCTTTCACTTTCGAGTGACAGCATTTTTGCCTTCCTTTGTGAATAAATTAAACATCCTCAATAAGATTTAACCCTCTCAGCAACACATTTTTAATGTAGTTTTGCTAGGGACTCCGCTGTTGCTAAGTTAAACTTGACACGTTATAGCGCATTTTCTGTGTGGCTGTGGTGTTCCCTGTAAATAAAAAAAAACTACGAAATGACCATTAACCTTCTCCTGACTTATGACTGGGGACGCCTTTCCCTGCTTCTGAATTGATTTTTATAATAACCATTCCGTCGCGGTTTTCCTTTGTAACTGGCAGAAATGTTGGGCGAGGATATTATGGCGCCTAAGCTACGTACCGTCAGCCATCTCATTGACGCTGTCATCATGCAAGAGATGTCGCCTTTTTGAGGTATTCGCTGGCTCGATTACGAATAGGACAACCAATTTCACCCTGGTTTTCTCATTAACGCGAGATGTTCCCATCTGCCGTTTTTTTGCTGCAGCGAGTTTCCTTTCAAAATCTTCATGTATTTGTGGGTTGGATGCTCTCTAGACCCTCAGATGCCTCGTTCTTCCCTGGTTTGCATACTGTTCCTGTCCAGCATCGCCTTGCACGTCTTCTCTTGAATCCTCTCACTTTCAAAGTGACAGCATTTTTGCCTTCCTTTCTGAATTAAACATCCTCTTTAAGATTTAACCCTCTATGGACATTTTTTATATCGTTTTTGCTAGGGACTTTTCCCTGATGTTGAACTTGCTGACACGATATCAGCTGACTTTCCTCGTGTGCTTTGGTGGTCCCTGTACATCTCCACTCCAAAAAAAATTATTATTAATTATTTATTATTATTATTATTATTTTATTTTATTATTAATTATTATTATTATTATTATAATTCTTAATTAATTATTATTATTGATGAAATAAATATAAACTTCATTATGGATGAAATAAACGACTTAGTGACTACACTTTCGCTCTTTATTAAAATAATGAATCGCTATTTTTATAACTTATTGGGCGTTTTCATGTCTCGATTTAATCCTTTTTGAGAGACTGATTCTCTCTTTCTTACTAATTACCAGTTTCTTGTTGTTTCTGTTTTGAATGAGACCCGCCCACAACTATGAGCAAACCAATAATAACACAAGCATGAAATGCGCCCCACACACTCATGTATCCTACTTAGGTAGGATTCTCACAATCACTGCAGGCAACATTCACACACAAACTTTACTTTCAAAGATGATTCCTTCTTTAGTTCTTGTCTTTATAGAATATTCTTTCTTCTCTGTTTTCTTCATTTCCTTCTTAACTGATTATATTTGTGTATTTTACTATATTACTTATCTTTACTTATATTTAATATATTAATCTTATATTTAACTTATTTATTTTTAATCAAAGCTGAGGGCTTGTGATCCCTTTCTCGGAAAAAAAAGATCATATAAAATATTTAGAAAATACTTTCTGTAAAATCATATCTCTACTACTTAATCTAATGCACTAAAACAAATGCTAGTTTCTTCATCTTAAGGAAAAATAACAATTTGTTCATGTCCCTTCAACCAATAAACTTCCCACCCAATGTATGTTGCTCCTTTCATCAACAATCTAATCTTCCTTCTCTTCATCTTCTCCCATTACCATTATTTAAAAACAATATATATATATATAATTACAAATATATATGTATAATTTTTATATATCAATTATTAATTAATTATTATTATTATTATTATTATTATTATTATTATTATTATTATTATTATTATTATTATTATTATTATTATTATTATTATTATTATTATCATTATTATTCATCTTATAGGCAATGAGAGGTGGTCACCTGTTACACGGTCATTTTGAAATGATGCGAAATGGGATAAACCGAAAATTAAACATGAAGAAATCTTTTGCGTTATACCGGGTGGAAGCCCCCTGGTTTTCCCATACAAAGAAAGGAATTGGGAAGAAAATGGGTGGAGGCATGGGAAATATATCCTATTATACGACTCCTGTTAAAGCAAAAAGAGTTATTCTGGAAATTGGTGGGATGATTACTTACGAAGAGGTTTGCTCCTTTTTCCCTTATTTTCAGACTATTTGATTTACTTTAGAAATAATATTAAAATTACTTATTTAGAAAGTTATTCTAGGTTTGCGTATTTTATGGCGATGATTGTAGACTTAATGTCTACTTTTCATCTTCCTGTTCGTAAATAACAAATGAATAATAAATAATGTAGCATGAACCTATTTTTAATGTTTACACAGAAAATTTAAGTTACTTAAATTTGCTTTAATTATACGATTATCTTGTTAAAAAGAATGAGCCTTTCATAGTTTTAACTGATTTACCTTAAAATATAATATAGGAATGGACAAATTATCGTAAATCGAAGGAATTTAATAGGAATTGAATTAAATTATGTTTCACTAAAAAATATATATAATAGTTGGTTTTTCCTCGTTAATGTGTGATATGTAATAGTGGTTAAAGTAGTACTAGTAGTAGAGATAATATTTTTTTTGCTCATTTATATTTATTTTCAATAATTAAATTGTAATTAACATGTGTTTTCATTATTTCAATAACTTAAAACTCAGGAAACAAATTATAATTGTGTACAATACCCTTTTAATTTTCACAACACCGTATACAATCCAATAATTGGTGAAATTTGTCAAATTAAAAAATCGGTTTCCAATTTGAAGTATACGCACACTTAAGATAAATCTAATTATATATTAGAATTCGCTTTTTTTCTTGAACTTTGTTATTGAAAATGAGCATATTCATTATGAAAATAAGCACATTAAAGATTATAAATTCTAATATTGTCTCTGAGATACTCTACACGCTTAAAGTATATAAAAACTTTTTTTTCCAAAAAATTGACATTTTTAAAATTTTAACCTAAAAAAAATTATTTCGCATATTATTTAGCACGTTGAAATTAAGGAATAATCGTACTTTTATAAGCCCACGTTTTAAATATATTAATTTGAATCAAAGTGACAATTTAAGAATCTGCCTAGTAACATATACTTTTAAATGTGATTTTTTTTTAAAATATTTATGATAAACAGGTTTTCACCACTTATGAAATATTAGGAAAAAATAGAATATGAATGTACTGAAAAATATATTAATTTTAATGTATTTTTCCAAATTAAAAAAATTACCCAAGCGCAGAACATCTTTAAGAATATTGATGTACAGATCCAATATACTTATATAACTAAGCGTTGTTAAGAGTAATAATTGTGTGACATTAATATTCAAATCGAGAAACACGAGTTAAAATTGTTTAAGTTCATATAATCTTTGAGTATATCAAAAATCAGAGCAAGTGTTAATAGCAATTAAACTTATCAAATATTTTTAAGACATCTGCAACAGAATCATTTTTTGAAAACCAAAGTTAAATAGGATGAAAGATAGTAGCATTACGATTGCAAACATTGTGGTCTTTTTTTATATAAATTTAATAAGCATAATAAACGTAATTTATGAAGTTAAAATTTTTTTATTTCGATAAAAAACAGAGGCCAGTTTTTCACTACATTCAGTACCTTTAAATTTTTTGGGCACTATTTAAAATAAAATTATATAGAGAAATTCATATAAAAAAGAAATAGCGTCAACTAAAGAACACCTCTAGCCTATTCATAAATTTCTGCTTGCAACTTGTTGACACTGAGCTTATATTTGAAATTGCATTGTTCTAATTCTGACAAACGTTTTTTTTGTCGCTAATAATTAGGTTGTTGGCAAACCTAAATCTTCATTAATCAATTCAAATTATTAAAAATGAAAAAAATAACTCCAAATGTTGAAATTTAGGAAAAAATCGTACTTTTAAGAGAATTAAATTTATAGTTAACGAATGTAATGGAAAATTTTAACTCGTAAAAGCTACTAATTTTTAGAAATTATAATTTTTTATTAAAACAGGTAAATTCACAACTAAATGAAATATTTGTATATAAAATAAAATATTGAAATTTCATATTAAAAAACGTCATTTATAAGTTACAAAAATATCACCAAAAAACTATTATAAAGTCAGTTTTACTGCTTTTTAAATATGCATTTCAATGAAACCACCTTATTTATTCATTCAAAATAATGCTAGAAAATACCGTTAAAAACTCAATTCTTAAGGACTTACCTTTAATACCAAATTATTCCAAATGTTGAAATTTAAGAAAAATCGTTACATTTTTAAGAGTTCTAAATTTAATTAGTAACGTGAAAATTTAAGCAAAAGCCGTTAAATTTTAGAAGTTAAAAAACATTTGTTATTAAAACAGTAGTTTATTTCCAACTAAATGAATATGGTTGGTATATAAAAACAAATAACTAAAAAAATGTTCATTAAAAAAATAATCAATTTTAACAGACACCTAAAACAATTTAATAAAATTCTCTTTTCTGCTTTTTGAGATTGCATTTCAATGAAACACCATTATTTTTTCAAATGCTGAAAATATCCGTTAAAAACTCAATTATTAAATTTATACCAAATATATTCAAATGTTGAAATTTATAGGAAAAAATCTACTATTTTAAAGTAGTATTCTAAAAATTCATTGTTAATGTGAAAATTTTAACGAAAAAGCGTAATTTTTAAAAAGTTTCATAATTTTTCTTATTAAAACAGGTTTTCTACAACTAATAGAAATATTCTGTTATATAAAAACAACACCAAATTTATTAGAAATTTCATTAACAAATACGTCTAATTTAAGAAACCACCTCAAAACCTATAATCAATAAAATCACTATTATTCTGCCTTTTTGAAAATAGCAATTTCACTGCACCTCACATTATATTTTTCAAATGCTGAAACAAATAACCGTTAAAAACTCAATTTCTAAGGATTACCAAAATAATTTCAAACTGTTGAAATTTATAATGAAAAAAGTCTACTTTTAAGAGTTCTTAAATTGTAAATGTGAAAATTTAAGAAAAAGCGTAATTTTAAGAAAGCTAAATATAAATCTTTTTAATTTAAACAACAGGTTATCACACGTATAAAAATTAGAAATATTTGGTATATTATAATAAAACAAATCATTGATTTTCATTATAAAAAACGTCAATTTAAGACTACAATAAATACAAATTAATAATAATATTCTCTTTTCTCTTTTGAAGATTTCACTCATGTCTGAAAAATGAAAACTATCATTTGGCTTGCTTTTTCAGATGCTCGAAAATACTCCTACCTACTCCCGAGAGTTAAGGAACTCAATTATTTTAAGAACTATAACACGACCAAAGTAATGTCGTCCAGAGAGTAGTAGTTAAATTATCTACGTCAATAACAAAAATACGTACACAACGTCCTATAATAAATCATGCATCTTCAACATTCTGTAATTGTGAGTATATAATTTCTAAGAAAAAGCTCTAAATTTTAGAAGTTAATTTTATTCAAACAGGCTTTTTTAACGAACATTATCTGATATGTGAAACTTACTTCAAGGTAATTAAAAAATTATAAAGACTATAAAGTGAGTATTCGAACATGTTTCTCATTCAGAAAAATCATAGTCGCACATTCCTTACGACATCTAAAATCCTATTTAATTAGATATGGTTTACACCAGTGGTCAGAGAATTTTTGAAATCGAGAGGCGATTCTCAAAATAAAACACATTATTTTTTTAAAATGCTGCAAAATACCGTTAAAAAACTCAATTTTAAGATTTACGCAAATAATTTCAAATGTTGAAATTTAGGAAAAATAGTAACTTTTAAGAGTTCTAATTGTAATGTGAAAATTTATAGAAAAAGCGTAATCTCTTAGAAATTATAGTTTTTTATTAAAATCAGGTTTTTTACACAACTAATGAAAATATTTGGTATATAAAAATTAATATTATTGAAACTTTCATTAAAAAACGTCAATTTTAAACACCTAAAACATATTAATAAATTCGCTTTTTCTGCTTTTTGAAATACCATTTAATAAAACCATTATTTTTTTCAAATCGCTCGAAAATACGTTAAACAACTCAATTTTAAGATTTACCGAACAAAAATTTCAAATGTTGAAAATTTAGGAAAAATCGTAGTTATTTGGTAAAGTTCAATAAACTTTTTAGAAACTTCGACATCTCTAAAATTTATATGCGTATATATATAGTCTTTGTAATTCTAAGAAGGTTAATTTTCTGTGTGTATTATGAATTAAGTGCTGTCCATCAAATTAAAAAAAATTACTCATATTTGGTATACATAAAGAAGCGAGATATTAAACGAATCATAATGTCACTTAAAAAAACGTCAAATTCCTCTCCTACATGGACGTAAAATGCTTATACATATATTTACATCAAATTTGCCCAACTCTATTTCTGTTCTTGTCGGGATATTTTTGCAACATATGCCTTCATTCCATATGAATTTTTAACCCTACATTTTTTTGCATTTAACTCTCTCATATATGAACGGCAAACACCACTTCAAAGAGAGTTAAAAACTCAATCGTTTAAAAGAATTACGGTCATCAAAATAATTTTCAAGAGGTGTATAGAAATTATTGGGAATGTAATTTGTTATCTTTTTTAAGATAGTAATTTCAATTTCTGTAATTTGTATATATATTAATAAACCAAAAATATTTGTCAATCCTGTCAGTAATTTAAAATTTTTCTAAAAATTATTTAAGAAGACAGGTTAAAACAACGAAACAATGAAAATACACACACATTACCGGTATATAATTATTAAAAACAAGACTGAGTCAGGAAAAAAAGAGTACTATTTGTGCAAATATAATTGGAAGATTTACAATTTGGAGGTTCCCTCTCTTTTAAATGAAATAATCGCATATAAATAGGAAATTTCTTCTTTTCTGCTTTTTGACATTGCCTTTCAATTGATAACCTGGTTTATTTTTGTTCAAGAATTGCAGAAGACAATGTGAAACCGTTTTAAAAAACTTCAATTATTTACACGATTTGAACAAGGAATACCAATTTCCAAGATGTTGACACATATTTTTTATGAGAGCCAAAAAAAATAAACTATATTGATATGTGGTAAGGAATGAATAATTACCTATTAAGAATACTATTGTAAAAAGAGCTGTATATTTTTAAGAAGAGTATATAAATTTTTTTGGATTAAAAATCAGGCCTTTTCAAATACAAAATAAGATGAATATCTTGGTGATATAACTAATATTTACTAAAAGATCGTAAGTTATTAAAACACATTAAAATATATTATCAAAAGAGACTATCTTATATGATATTGAAAAAAATTCAATACATTTCTATTTTTCATATCATTCACAGCACTATCCATATAAAATTATAAATATTTAAATTGGAGAGTCCAAATCGAATTCAGAAAAGCGAGCGAGCACATTTATCACATATTTTAAAAATTATTTTACAAGTTCTTAAAAATAAAAAGAATGAGTTAAGAAAATATATATAAACTCGTAAAAATATCTTACAAATTTTATCATATCTATTTAATTTAAATTTTTTTGAAAATACTATTGTGAAATTTAGGAAAAAATCGGTTTTTTTACAGAGATTCTAAATTAACTATTTGTTTATAATATTAAATGAAAAATTGAACGAATATAGCAAGTTCTATCACATTTTTTATTTTATAATTCAGAAACTGGTTTCGAGAAATTAACTAATCAGAAATGAGTCAGGTCATTTTTAGCTGGTATTATAAAAACAAATTTCGAAACTTCATTAAAAATGCAACGAGCTATCATACCATTCAACGAGCGCTAGGACACTAATTGACAAATAATTTTGCATCTGCTTCAGCTATCTCTTTTTTGTCACAATCGCCAAACTTAATTCATGATAACACGAGTTATTTTATCTGTATCAAACCTATGCGTTCACACACTAACCCGTAATAAACTAAAACGTCAATTTGTAAGCATAATAATGTACGCAAGACCGATAAATATTATTTCAAATGTGCGAAAAAATCATAAATGGATAAAAAATCGAATTGGAAATATTTATACACAAAGTTCCCTCTAGAATTATTGTAAATGAAGGGAGACACTAATTAAGAAAACCAAAAGTCGTAATGTAGAATTATTATGAAAAGGCCTTTAATAAATTATAGTTAATTAAAACGAGTAATAATATTAGGCATCATACTAATGAAATATTGTGGTATATAAAGAACAGAATAAGGTTGGAAATTGTCAATTAAAAACACGTCAATTTCAAGACAACCTAAACTATTTAATAAATTTCGCATTTTCCTGCTTTTTGCAAATTGCATTTCAATGCAAAACAACATTATCTTTTTCAAATGCTGAAAATAACCCGTTAAAACTCAATTTTGTAGATTTGACCATATATAAGATTTAATCAAATATATAGAATCATTTTGCTTATTTGTTTGTAGATAATTTATAGAAGTTCCTAAAAGGAAGAAAGTAATGGAAAAATTTAAGAAAAGCGTAAATTTAGAAGCATAGTTAATATATTGTTTTTATTAAAACAGGTTTTCACAAACTAATGAAAATATTTGGTAATAATCAAAAAAAATAAAAACACATAATAGATTGAAATAATTTCATTAAAAGTCGTGAACTCGATAAGTCTATGTAAACATTAAATATTTTTAGTGCTTTTCTTGCTAATTTGGTTGAAAAAAATGCATTTAAATGAAACATATTATTTTTTCATAAGCTAAAAATAGAACAATAAATACAACTCAATTCTTAACTTTATTAACAATATATATATATTTCCAAATGTAAACTGAAATTTTAAGGGAAAATAATCGTAACTTGTTAAGAGTGTCTAAATCTGTAATAAAATGTTGAAAATGCTTAATAGAAAAACGAAATTAGAAGTTATATATAAATATTCTGTTTTATTTAAGAAACAGGTAATTCGTATTTTAAACAACTAAAGTGAAAGTATTCTGTAAAATTATAAAACAAATTATTGAAGAATTCATAAAAAAATAAAACGTCAATTAAAGAACAGCCTAATAACTAATAATCAAATTCGCTTTCTGCTTTTATGAAATTGCATTTCAATTTATAGGCACATATTATTTTTTTCAAATGAAAATACCGTTAAAAACTCAATTTAATTAAAGATTAATAACAAAATAATTTCAAATTTGAAATTTAGCGAAATGAATAATAAATTTAACTAAGAGTTCTAAATTGGTAATGTGAAAATGTAAGTAAAAACGATAGTAATTTTAGAAGTTAAATTTTTTAATTATATGAAATACTGGTTTTCCAATCACGAAAAAAAATCAGGTATTAATAAAAACAACAATACCTATGAAATTTCATTAAAAAACGTCGAAAAATAAATTATAGTACAGTCCCCAAAACACTAAAATAATATTCTACTTCCGTCCCTTCTAAGCTTTTGTATCACATCTTAGACATTTCAAATTAAAACAACTATTCGAAAGTTCATGCCTTATTTTGTTTTTGACTATATAAACTTTTGAAAAAACCGTTAAAAAAATTCTAATATTTGAGTGATAGTACACTGTCAATATATTAACATTTAACAAAATATGTGAAATTTAAGAGGAGTAAAAAAATCGTACTCGTTTATAGAAGTTCTAGAATGATCGATGTAAAAATTGTAAAAATTTAAGAAAAAGCGAATACCGTTATGTGTTTGTGAAGTGTAAATTTTTTTATTAAAAACTGTTTTCAAAACTAACAGACTCATTTTGTTCAAACAATACAAATATTCAAAACAATTATTTCTAATTAAAAAAAACGTAAATTTTAAAGTTAACAAAAACTAGTACTATTAATATTTCAAATACTCTCTAGCTCCTGATTGATACATATCAGCAATGTTAAATTGAAGGTACAGACATTTATATCCTATTCACACCATGTAAAAATTACCCCGTAAAAAATGTCGTAACGAGAAATCAACCAAAGTAATTTCAAATGTTGAATTAGGAAACAATGTAACTTTAAAGTATTTGACTAAAAAATTGTGTAAGTGAAAAAAAATTAAAATAAGAAAATCGCGTTTCACTTTAACGCAAGTTAACATTTTATTATTAAACACAAATGTTTTCAGACAACTAATTTTGTTATAAAATTATTTGAATAATTGTTAAACATAAGCAATAATATTTCATTAAATTTTCAATACAGGCCTTCATCATACGCAACACCTAATAGACTGCCACTTTAAATTCTAAACCCGTTTTTCCAAGCAAATGTTCTCATGTCATTTAATTTTTTGCAATTGCATTTTAATAGATGTAGGAAATAAAGTATTTATTAATTTAAATTCCGAGATTTTTGTTTCTAAGAATGCTAAAAATGAATTAACAGGCCTAAAATTTCCTAATTATAACAATTGACTATGGAAGATATCTAGACCCAAAACAGAATGAATTCTACAATATACTATATGAAAATAAGAAAAACAGATCGTATATACTTATTAAACCAGTTCTAATTTCAATTAAAATTGTAGACCAGAAGGTGTTATAAATGAAATTAAAGAAAAGAGTTCAGTAATGATCAATGTAATGTTTATAACATGAGTAATTATGAAGTTGAGCAACGGTTTTCACAACATCTTTACGATAAACTTAATTTTGTAATAAAAATAAAACACAATATATTTAACAATTTTTTTCAATGATATAAAAAAAAGTCAATTAATACACCAAAAACAAAACAATTTAAATAAATTCTAAATAATTTCTGCGCACTCTTTTAACTTATGTAATAGGCGATAATTTCGAGAAATGAAACAGAGACCATTATAAATTTTTCAAAAAATGGGTGTTACTATGTTCATAACGTAAAAAAAAACTCAATTAAAGATTTACCACTAAAATAATTTCAAATTTCAAATGTAGAGATTTAGGAAAAATCGTAACTTTTAAATAGTTCTCAAATTTGTATGTAGAAAAGAATATTCAATTTCGTAATAAAGGTCATGTTTAGAAGTCTATAGGTTAAAGTTTCGTGTATGTTGAAGTATTTAGTATAATAAAAGGTTCAAAAACTAATGAGTTATTGGTAAAAAAAACCAAAATACTTTATAATTTTTTCTATTAATAAAAAAGTCAATTGTAAGACGTAAACAAGCCCATCTATAAAAACGGATTTAAATTAACTACGTTATCTTCTTTCAAATCTAGAACTTAACTTTTGGAACGGATTTAGAAAAAAAAAATTTCATTTCAAGAAACACATTCTTTTTCAAATCTGAAAATACCGTTAAAACCTAAATTTTAAGATTAACCAAAATAATTCAAATAGTTGAAGTAACAGATCACAAGACTAGTACTTTAAGAAAGTTCAAATTTGTATGTGAAAATTTAAAGTATAAAATTAATTTAACTTAGTAATGTTAAAATTTTTTATTAATGATACGTTATTGATAACTGATATGAAGTGCTAGGTATATAAAAACATATATGAAATATTTCATAAATAAAACGTCAATTTAAGAACAATACCAAATAATCAAAAAACTAATAATAAATTCTACTTATTTTTTCTAAGTAAATAATTATCTAATAAAATGTAAAACACCATCTATAATTTTTTCAAATGCTGAAATAACCGTAAAAACTCAATTTTAAGAATCACCAAATAATTTCAATGTTGAAAATTTAGGAAAAATCGTACAATTCTTACAGAGTTTCTAAAATATTTTAACGTGAAAAATTAAGCAAAAACGTATAATATTATTATTAAGAAAGTTAAAATTTTGTTATTAAAACAGGTTTTTCAAAACTAATGAATATTTGGTATATATATAACAACAATAAATATTTAGAAATTTCATTAAAAAACGTCAATTAAGACACCCTTAAAAAATTAATAATATTCTCACGCTTTTCTGCTTTTTGGAAATTGCATTTCAAAATGAAACAAAAATTATGTTTCAAATAATGCCCTGATAATAAGGAACAATAATTGACATAATATTTTAATGAATCTAGAAATACAATTTCAAATGTTGAAATTTAGAAAAATCGTACTTTTAAGAGTCTTAAATTGAAGTTTGTACAATGTAAATATTTTAAGAAAAAGCGTATTTTAGAAGTATTTAATTCAATTTTTTAATTAAATAAAACAGGTTTTCACAACTAATCGAATATTTTGGCTATATAAAAACAATAAACAATTTCAATTAAAAAAAACGTCTATTTATAGACACATAAATACTAAACCTAAATTCATTCTTCTGCTTTTTGAAATAGCATTAAATCAATGACACACATTATTTAATTTTTCAAATGTACTGATCAGTACCATTAATAAAAATCTCAAATTTTAGCCCTGTTTGATCTAAAAATACATTTACAATAATGCCGAAAGTAATAATAAAATAAATGATATAATGATGCTCGTTACTTCTCCACGAGAGTCTCCTTCCTTACAAATTTGAGTAATGTATGTGAATCATTTAAATGAAAAGCGGTAATTTTTAACGAAAGCTTAACAAAATTTAACTGAAATTATGACGAACGCACGTATTGAGCGCACAACTTTAATGCACATCGACATATATTTGGGTTCTGATATACAAAACCCAAAAATCATGTCCAGAAACACCATATCGATAGTAACTAAACGTCAATTTAAAGACACCTAAAACAATTAATAAACTTCTCTTATTAACTGACGTCTCCTCTGATAAATGTTTGCGAGCTATCAGATAGAAATATCACAATCTCTTTTTTTGTGTGCAAGATGCCTGAAGAAATACGTCTTAAGAGATCACACCTCATAGCGAGATCTTTTCTAATGTTATTATAGCGCTGCTAATATAATTTCAAATGTTGAAATTTACAGGAAAATCGTCCACCTTTTAACGAAGTTCTAAATTTCCTTTGTAATCTTGTTGAAATATTCACGAAGAAGCGTCAACTATATTCTGTTTATGAAGAGTTAAATAAATTTCCTGTTTAATTCTAAAAATAGGTCTCTTTTCTTATACACTAATTGACATTATATTTTTAAACCTAAGAAAGAGAGTGGACCTATATATATTGTATAATTTTCGCATCATCTCTCTAATGAGAAACAGTTATTCAATTTAAAGACATCTAAACTGTATAATCATCAAAAACTCTCTCACTGTTGTCTATCAATATATTTTGATTATACTTGCCAACTTTCAACTAATACAACTGTTCACTGTAATTTGGTTAATTTCCAAAACTCTTTCTTGAAAATCACCGCGTTATAATCCTAAATCTTCAATTTTTTGTCACTGATAGAATATTCACCAATAATAAATTTCGAGCGACATGTGAAATCACTAGTATATTTACATTAAAGTAGACGAGTTTATCTTTTTAAGAGTTGCGTCCTTACAAATTGTAAAAGTGGTGAAATTTAATAGATAAAAGAGTTCAGTAATTTTTTTAAATAATGTATGTTTTTTATTATATATATGATTTTCACAACTTATGAAATATCTTCTTGTGTATATATTTCTTAATAAACACTTGAGCGAACAATTTCCATTTTTTGCTTAAAATTGGGTTTCATAAAAAAAATCCGCACAACAATTAATAAATCACTAGTGACACTTGCTAAAACTATGTACCATGAAATAATCCGCTTCTGCTATCGTTGAGCAACACATCTTTTGAAAAGAGGGCGATGTTCAATCCATTATCTACTCCTTGTTATTTGTCAGTTCAAAAATGTGTTATGAGAATTACCGAGTGTACATAAGAAACTCTCATGTGTAATATAATAGAGTTGTGCCAAAAAAAGTGTGAGAGATGAAATTTAAGGAAACAATCGTCCTATCTTGTTAAGAGGGTCTGTAACAACAAATTTTGTAAGAATGGTGAAAATATTTACACGAAAAAAAGGCGCGGTCTAAATGGTACAGTGGTAGGAGAGTCGTAATTTTTTGTCGTATATATCTAGAAAAACAGGTCAAAACTATAACGACAAAACTAAATGAAAAAATTTTCCAACGCAAATTCAAAACTATAGCAAATCTCTTACTGGCTCCAAAGCAAGCATTAAAATGAGAAAAATTAAAAGACAATATGAAAAACCTATTTCCTAAATGATATTAGATATTTACTGCTTTCGAGGCAATAATGCGTATATTTAACATAAAAAAACACAGAATATATGAGGTGTTAATTTTTGTGAAAAAATGCATTGAAAATATCCTTTTTTTCAATGGCCCAATTATACTTAATATAATATTGAATTATTAACTCAAAAAATATTAGATTATTCAATTTCCAAATTGTTTTCAAATAGACATAAGATGGACATTAGTAAAAGTATCTTTTTAAACCACGTATTTACTTTTACATTTGTGTGAAAATGAGAAAATTTAAGGAAGCTAAAAAAATTCAAATTTAAGAAGTGTAGATATTAATAATTTTTTCTCTAATATATTAAACAGGTTTAACATTACACACAAAACTGATATCGCGAAATATGGCATGATATTGAATCAATTTGCGGGCAGGATAAAACAAATAAAAGTGCAACATTAACTATTTTTCATACAGAATGGACGGTATCCAAATTTAAAACACCTAAGAGACCAAAAATTCAAATATAACTCTTTCTTTTCTGCTTTGTTGCAAATGCATTTTCAAAGAAACACATGTATTTTTTCAAAAATGCTGGAAAATCAGCCGGTTAAAACCAATCTTAAGAATTTAACAGAATAGTATTCTCAAATGTTAAATTTAGGAAAAAATCGTACTTTAAGAAGTTCTAAATTTGTAATCGTGAAACAAACGTGTTTAAGAAAAAGCGTAAATCTTCATAGAAGTTAAGAATTTTTATTAAAACAGGTTTCAAAAACTAATGGATCATAAATAGGAGTCAATTAAGTGCCAAAACAGACCAAAATATTTGTATAATGCCCCAATTACAACGATAAATGACCCTCAAGTCACATTAAAGAACATCAAGCAACTATAATGTTACAAAAATAAAAGAGTCCACTTCCTCACATCCCATTTACTTTTGAATTGTACATATTTCTATATGAATTAGTCACACACATTTAGGATTTCTCGTTCAAGATTGAAAATTGTTAAGAGATTAAAACACAGAGATTGAAAGAACTGCAATGAGCCAGATTCTCAAGTACTAAAATAGATGTCAGGAGCATGTGATAGGTGAACTTTCAGTTGAAAGAAGACGTACTTATTTGAGAAGAGGCTCTCTATAACAATTCGTAAGATGTGAATAGATAAGAAAAAGCGTAAAGTTAAGAAATGTGTAATGAACAGAGTCCACCATGGCTTTTCATAAACTAAGTGATAACATCTAATTTGTAATTAAATATAAAAACAAATATAAAAGAAATTCAATTAACAACTAACAATATAAGAGCACCTGTTAAAACTATTAATGAAATCAACTTTTCTGCTTTTTGCTAATTGGCATTTCAAATAAGAAACACATTATTTTCTAAGATCTGGTGAAACAAAATCCCCCGATAAAAATAAGCTTACTAAATTTTTAAAAGAATTAACCGAAAAATAATTCAAGATGTTTGAATATTAGGAAAAAATCGTAACTTTTTAAGAGTTAATCTAATATTTAGTAATGTGAAAAAATTTTTATAAGAAATAAGCGTAATTTAATAAGTCTGAGAATAGTTAAATTTAATTATTAAACAGGTTTTCACAACTAAATTATAATAATTTATGTGGTACGAGCTTTAGTTTAGATTGTTAGTTTCAATCAAAAATTTGGACATAATTAACCTAAAACTTAATTAATAATAATTTAATGCTTTTTGCTGCTTTTGAAAATTGCAGTTTCAATGCAAGCACATCATTATTTTTCAAAAATATGCGAACGAAATACCTGTTAAAAAACTTCACAATTTCTAAGAATTTACCGAAATAAGATTTATCAAATGTTGAAATTTAGGGAAAAATCGTACTGTGTAAAGAGAATCTTCTTAATTGTAATATCAAATTTTCAATAAAGAAATTATCTTAATAAAGAATTCTTTAGAAG
This sequence comes from Trachelipus rathkii, assembly GCA_015478945.1. Classification (NCBI taxonomy): domain Eukaryota; kingdom Metazoa; phylum Arthropoda; class Malacostraca; order Isopoda; family Trachelipodidae; genus Trachelipus; species Trachelipus rathkii. Next base: position 48,943 of record JABUQX010061372.1, read on the forward strand.
TTAATTTTCTTTTCATTAAAACAGGTTTCTCATCAAACTAATGAAATATTTGGGTTATAAAAAAACACATTAATGGAAATTTCAATTAGAAAAACGTCAATTTTATATAGACACCTAAAACATTAATAAATTCCCTTTCTGCTTGTTTTGGAAATTTGCATTTCAATGCAACATATTATGTTTTCAAATGCTACTAATAATTAGATCGGCTATGGAGCTAATTTGGTACAATACTAAAGAAATTACAAAAAATCAACTTCAAATGTAAGACAAATTTAGGAAAAATCGGTACTTTTAAGAGTTACTTGGTTTTGTTTGCATATTGTTATGAATGTACAAAAATTAGTAATTTTAGAATTAAATTTTTTTATTAAACACCTGTTTTTAGCATCGGAAATTAATTCTTGGAATAAAGTATAAAACAAATATTTGAAATTTCTATTAATAAAAAAACGTCAATCATTTAAGACACCGTAAAATATAAATATAGAATAAGAATTAACGCTTTTCTTGACTTTCTCAATTTGAAAATTGCATTTCAATGAAAACACATTTATTTTTTCAAAATGCCGAGAAAAATACTCACGGTCAAGAATAAATAAAATCAATTTTCGTAAGAATTTAACAAAATAATTTTCAAATTTATGTGAAAAATTTATGGAAAAGAAATACTCTTTGTTGAAAACAATTTGTGCAATGTGAAAAAATGTAGAGAAAATAGCGTAAATGGTTAGAAGTTAAAATTTTTATTAAAACAGGTTTATTAATTGAAGATATTTCGGTAGCAAGCTAAAACAAATATTGATAATTCGAATTATATGAAATGGCTGATGTCACGCATGAGGTTCTATTTACGCATGTTCATTAACCAAAATAACTTTTCAGCTTTTTGAAATGCATTTCAATGAAACATAACATATTGTATTTAAGTTTCCGAATATTGAGAAAATAACGTGAATAAAGCGTCAATTTGAATTAAGATTTCGAAACAGAATTAAATTTCAAATGTTTGAAAATTAAGATTTAGTAATATAATAGTATGTATCGCGTGTTTGGGGGTGTTAGGTTTGGTATCTCAGAATACGTATTGTATAGGTTATTATGGCTATGGGAGGGGTGCTGTGTAGGGTGCGTGTTCGTGGGCGTTGTGTGGAGCGACTTGCGTGTTGCGGTAGAGTAGATATAGCGATGTTGAGTGCGTACTGAACCAATAGGAGAGTGTTAAGTTGCGTAGTCAGGGTTGAGGGCTGCGCTGTGGCTCGTCAGGGGTGGGTGTTGTGGTTTTTTGGGTTTCGGAAAAGCGTGTGGAGTATGTTTTGATATTTTGTATAAAAAAGTATAGGGTATATATGATATAGAGGGTTAGGTATTATTATAATATATATATGTATAGTAGTTATATATTAATAATTAAAATGAAAATTAGTCCATTTTTTCTGTTTCAGGCTTCCTAGAATGCTCATCGAAAGGCTTTTTTTTTATCAATTTATATAAAATTTTTTTTCTAAATCTTTAAATCTGGTGCGGCGTGTTGGTTTGAAAGAGTTGAAAGTAAGCTTATAGCAAAAGTAGTTTCAAATTATTAATAACAGAAGCTACTTTCAAATGAATTGTTATGTTGCATTAGTTTATTAACAGAATTTGAAATAAGAAAAAAATTTTCTCCCTACACTAGTAGAGTTTTGTTTCAAAATTTCCTAAATTTGGCTTTGCGGTCTCTATAAAGTATAATATTAAGGGGAGATGGTTTGTCACTTGTATTTGGTGAATGGAAATTAAGATTTGGTGTTTGAATGCAATGGAACATCATAAAAAACGTAATTTAAATTTAATTATAAACACTCATGTTTAAGCTTTATTTTATTTCAATGAAGCATTGTTTCACTATATATTGGAACACTTATATAAAACAGTTAAAGTAGTCCTCACTTGTAAAAGTTAGATTATCGAAAAGCAGTCAAAGTTCTTTATTGTTCTTTATTACTTATATGGGAAAGATTGTGCTAATTGCCATATGTGGTGACGAATTGAATATTTTTTTTTATTTGTTAATTGAATTGAGCTAGGATTACGGTAATTCAAAATTATTACTACATATATATAAATATTCGTAAATAAAAGATGTAGAGTATAGCAACATCATAGATGGAAAATAGGTATATAGGTTGTATATATAATATATATAATAAAATATATATTAGTATATTATAATAGGAATATATATAATATTATATGATATATAAATTATATATATACTATATATATATAGATTATAAATATTATATAGATATTTATTAGATTGTATGTATTTTATTGCCTTATATATAGTTTAGTATAAATAATTTAAATATAATATTATATATATATATATAGATTAATATATATAGTATAATATGTATATAAAATATATATATATATATATATAATATATATATATATATATTTATCCTAATATAATAAGTAATATAAGTATATGTATATATTTTATTTAATATATATGTATATGTATATATATATCTATATTTCGATGGCGAATTGGGTGCTTCAGTTCTTTACTATAGTATACCACGACAGAGTGCGCGAGAGATTTATCTCTCGCATTCCGACCAAATCTGCATCCAATCGAGTACTGAGAGGTCTTATTGTCGCATGAATTATGTGTTATTACTGTTGAACTCGAAGCTCTCTTCTTTGTATTACCTCTCTTTCCAGCGCCATATACTGTTATTGGAATTCCCTGCTTTCAGCTGTTTTTCCTTTTTTTTCACTAGAGGTGCCTTGTTGTCGCATGAATACTGTGTGAGTACTAATGAACGGCATTCTTCTTTCTTGTGTGTTAAAAAAGAGAAAAAAGACATAAAAAAAAAAAAAAAAAGTATCCTCTTTCTTTCCAACCGCATCATCTGTTCTGGTGAATGTCCCTGCATTCATAGGGGGGGGGTGTTTTGCAGTGTGTGTCTCGTGTCTTGGCTATTACTGATAGTGTCTGTTATTGTGCATGATGTGTCGATTACTACTCTTGGGTGAACTCAAGGCTCTCTCCTCTTGCTGGGTATGTCTCGTTTGTTTCCAAGCCACATCTTGTATCTGTGGAATTCCCTCTTTATGTGGTGTTTTCTTGTCGGTTTTTGCAGCAGAGAAGTCCTTCGGACTTTCTAGACTTGTTGAGTGTACTTGGCTACTTGTGAGATTGCCAAGATGGCCACCGTTGGGGAAATGGTGGCACTTTTCTCGAGCCACGATCTTGGTAATGTGAGGATTCCTGCTTTATCGTTTTTTCCTTCTTTTAGTTTTACTAGAATGAAGTTGTGTCGGTGGATTTGTGTGAGTACTGTGAACTCAAGGATCTCTCTTTGTGGTGTCCTCTTTCGCTTTCTACCACATCTGTTCTGGGTGGAATGCCCGTGCCGTTCATGCTGTTTCTCTTCTTTCGGGTACTGTCTTACATTCTGTCACTTCAAGGAATTGCGTTAGGTATCGGTTAATTGTGTTTTTTTTTGTGTAATTTTAATTTTCGTGCCCCCTCCATGTTTTTCTTATGTATGTTTGTAAAGACCCACGATTCGTTTTACGGTTTAAAAAAAAAATTTTCCCCTTTTTTGCGAAGACACTGTGGCCAGTTTTCTTTTCAGGATTTCTTGTGAGTGGTTAGGTCTTTTGTAAATGTAGGCTGGAATATATTCTGGGACAAGATATTAACATCCACCACAACTCAAAAAAATGCAAAGAAATAAAGTTTTATATATAGTATTAATGGCAAATTCGTCTTGAAATAATCTTGAAAAAAACCCATGATTTCAAGTGTCGATCAGTAAAAAATATTCTAATGCCATTTTAAAGCGAAAACCGATTTTAATTATTATATTAGATTATAGGTATTGTTAGTTCATCGTATACTACTATTAAATAATTTGAAGACTAAAGTATATATTATTTGTTATATAGCTATATTATATAGTATAGTATACTAAGTTATAGTATATACTACATTATCATATATAAATAGGATTCGGGATTATCTATATAAATAGATATATGTATAAATATTATATAATATATATTATATTATTATATATATTGCTATTATTATATTTATATATAATAATATATAATATATATTATCAGGGTAGTATAGTTATTATATTCATATATATATAATAAATATAATATATTATATATATATTATATATGGAACTTTTTTGATAGGGGTATATATATATATAATTAATATTATATTATTATATACCTATATAATATATATAGGGGTAGGGGTGAGGGTGGGGGGTGGGGGGGAGGGGGTGATGAGGGGTGAGTGGGTATGAGTAGGGTAGTAGGCGAGGTATATAGGGGGAGGAGTAGGGGAGGGGTGGAGGTAGGTAGGGGGTAGGAGGGGGGGCGGGGAGGGGGGGGTGGAGGGGGTAGGGGGTTGGTAGGGTAGTATGTTAGGGTAGTATTGTTGGTTTACGGTAGCTTGTTGCAGAGGGGGTCTGGGCAGTTTGGGGAATTTAAGTTTTATATAAATCATGTACAGACAAATCATTCTAGCAAAATGTTAAATTCTGGTTTGAATTTTGTATAAAAAAAATTCATGACTGATATCTGCCACCATTTTTGTTTCACAATTTAACAATATATTCATAAGTTTTACTATGTGAAACATTTTATTGTGCTTAATTATTAAATTCAGCCCTGTTGGCTGGTGATTTAATTCCATCTTTGCTATTAGGTTTTCTTTTGTAGGTGATATTTATCTATTACTCAGAAACATTCCTTATCCCTTGTAAAAAAATAAAGAAAAAAGATAATCTATGAGACCGGCTGATGCTATATATATATTATTATTATATAGGACTACAGGGGATAGGTATATATATATATATATGACCTAGATATATGCTATGATATATATAGTATTGCGTACCTAGCTATAGTGGGTATTGGGAGGTATAGGTTAGTAGCTTATATAAGTATATAGCGTATATAATTATTATTATTATATATATATATTATTATATATGGGGTGTAGGTGTTCGTGAACAAGAAAGGTGGATCAAAAGTGTTTAAGGCTTGAAGCCGAAATATATCCCTGTGGAAATATAGCACGGTGACATAATAATGTTGAGTTGGTTTGGGATTTGAATAGGGTATGTGTATTATATATTATTAGTATGTATCAATATTTTATCTTCAAATATGACTAAGAATGGCCGAAAGACAACGCTGTTTTAAGTTATTTAACCTACTGCACACTGTTTAAGTGCTGTATATATTAAAAATGACACATTTTTCGATTCTTCTGGTGTGCTGCTTATAAGACTAATTCATTATACTGTTCAAATAAATGTTTTGCAAGAAGATTCACTGATGGAAAAGGAATGTAGAAAGGTGGAAAATATTTACAAGAAAGAGCAGAAAAGAGAAATGAAAAGGCAAAGACTAAATTATATATAAGAGAAGGTATTCCAGGGGTTCCCAAAGCGGGTGCCGCGGCACCCTGGGATGCCGCCAGCGCGCGTGCCAGGGGTGCCGGCACATTTTTTTCAATTACCACAAAAAATTAGTATGAAGGCACTACAGATTCGTTTTTCATTTAATTATGGCAACCCATTATTATGGATCGGTGCTGCTGATCTTCGCCTGCCATTTGTTTGCAGTCACGCTAGTGATCCCTTGGTATATCCGAATGGCTCTGGGTATTAACATTGGCAAAAAGATTCCAGTGGATTTTTACCAGAGGATATTTAAATAAATTATTTCTCAATTGTTTTTAACCAAATTAGTACTTCAAAGGTATTTGAGAGTGAATTATAATTTAATCATTATATATATATTAAAACAAATTATATTATAATATAAATATATTATAATATATACTATATATTATATATATTATATAACATATAACAATTCATCTGGAAATAAATGCTAAGTAATATAGAATATCCATATATACGTAGGTGGTTGGAGAGGATATATATATACTTATATACTATATATAATATATATATATAGTATATATATATAAACAATCTACAGATTTTCAAATTCCCGAAAAAACCGCCACTACTATTGCCGAGACAATTAATGCAACTTGCTGGAAGATATGGATTTGGAATGACATTTTAGGTCAAAGATTAGGCCTAAGAAGATTGATTTAACTGTTGCAGCTATCAAAACACGTATAAGCAAGCGAGATTAACACAATTTCAGAGAGTCGAGAAAGAACTTTTGAACATTATTCATAGATTGAAAAACTTGTAATTTTTTAGCTTATACAGCTTGTAGAAAAGTACGACCCGTAAGAGGGGACTTGCTGTTCTTTCTTGTGTTTTGTGAGGGCATGATCTTCAAGTTCGCAATGCCAAATATAGAAAGCAGGAACTTTTATATTGAGCGAAGCTGCCTTTAAGACTCTACACCACTTGGCAACGAAATTGTATCAAATTCGCTATCGACAAATTTGTTACAGGGAAAATAGTTTGGACGAATGGTAGCAGCTGCTGTGTGTGGTAATTGCAGTTTTGGAGGCCGCCGGCAATGGTTGGAAAAAAAAAAACGAAGGAAAGCCTTTCTAGGATGAAGCAAGTGGCCAGGGAACGCAGCCAGCAGCCACTGTGTAATACATCGGCATTCCCTGGCAACAAGAAAGATGCCACAAGATTCAAAAGTCGTGATTTGAATGATGTGCTGTGAAGATATCATTGTTAAGAGCCGCCCTTCTTCAAGCACCGCCTTTTGATGAACTTTACCGCGAAAGATTATGGGTAATCGAAAAAAAATAACACATATCAAAAAAAAAAAAACTCTTGCATAGAAAAACAACAAGAAAAGTAGAATTAAGATGGCTCTCTACAAAGTGGATGAAGAGATGTACGAAAATTATTGACTATTCGTATGACGTCAGGACTTGGATCAATATATAAAGAGCGCACAAGGAACTCTAATGTACGATAAAAGAAAGGTTGTGTGGCTGTGACATATGTGCCAGTACGCAGCAGCAGGGAATTGATAGGCGAGGCAGTTGCATACAGAGGAAACTTGGAGTCGTTTTTAGAGGGTTCAAAAATTTTGATGTACTTCAAGCGGGTTAATCGGACGTCAGAGTATAGTTTGCTGTTCATCGACGGTTTAAGGTTCACGGATGCCGGGGCTGGGATAGTGCACCTGCGATACTTGAATACGCAGATTCACCCATATATCAATGAAAAATAATAAATAAGGAACCAACTCTATCCACACATCACTAATTCATAAGGCGAAGAAAGAGGGAGGGTCACAATTCAGAGGCTGGAGGCAGTAACCATCATAAATCACAACAGGGCCACTTAGCATCTCCTGCAATTTATCTTTATTATCTATTTTATGAATAAAACAATTCATTAAAACATATACTTCACATACCTTAAATCAGTATGATCATTAAAAAAATTGAAATTAAAGAAGAAATTTTTGATTGAACAACTAAAATATGTCTACAACATTCTAATCCAAATAATGTAATCTTTAATAATCGTAAAAAATTAAATATACTGCAGATACACCACTTTGAATAGGTTTATTGTGGAAGTAGAAAGAAAATAAACCTAAAAAATATTGTATGAGTAATAAGGATAATATTTCTAAAGCTAGGAATAGTGAAATTGTGAGTATGTCTACAATATTACTTGAGTTATGCATAACAACCTCGAGTTTTTTATACGGATGCGTAACTTACACAGAAAAAACGTTTTAAAATTCCTAAATCAAATGAAAAGCTCATTCAAAAACTCTCGCCTGATAGAATAAACAGTAGAAAAGGATTTAAATAAATATCACCTTTTAAAACTTATTAAATTAATTACACCTCAAATAACGCATTATTTAATAATAGGGCACACAGAAGTTAATTAGAGTATACTGGATGAACTAGCTAAAGTTGATAGATGAACAGATTAAATCACTAAAATTTAACTGTTATGGACAAAATAAATGTGTCGATTATAGATAATATAAAGCACTGATAGTTAAGTATTATATGAATTCGTACGCCTCTACAGCGCTATTACTGATGACTCCGATCCTGTCATACGATATTACTCTCAAGCACATACGTTCTCACCAGCACAATGCCGACTATCCATCACTAAACACAGATTACAAGAGGTAAGTAAAACCACTCTCCGAGCACCGGCTACCTAAGTCTCATAATCAAGCTCTCCAAATTGACTAATTATCAGAGGATCGTAGAGGATAATTAATTGACCACTAAATAAACCGACGACTCTCCTCTCACCCAGTACATAAAACTCTGCAAAATGACCAAATAAATGAAAATAATTCAGTCATTGATTTAAAACTATAAGTTAATTATACATCTTGTACCACACTTTGAAAAGAGGTACTTATATAAATAATTATATGAAAGTTAAGATGTATTATAAATATTTGAACATAATGATAGTAGAAAAGAGATAATAGATAATAAGAGTGAAGAGTATATGGAGTAGTTTTATATTGATTTAACGATAGTTTAAGATATAATAATACTAAGTAGTCAATAACCCAGTAATATTAAGAGTAGGTGTTGCTCGCTTGAGGTAATTAGAATATTTTATGATTAGTGACGAAGCAAAACGAAAATGGGATAGATGCCGCAGAGGAGTAGTGATGAAAAAATAAGTTTGTGTGAATAACGTACGCGACATGAGCCTGTTAGTATTCGCTTCCTAATAACTCACGAGATACAGATAGAATACCAGACAGAGCCAACCAAATAACTACAAACACAAAGCGAATCAGAAAAGGAGATATGACGTAGAAACCAGTAAGCGGAGTCCGGTAAGAAAATTGGACTCACACACTCAAGTATAAGTGAGACGAATTATGTGGATCTCGTGAACATCTCTACTGGTTATGACTCACGAAGAACATGAACATGCTGCATACAAGTTTGAGAGAAGGTCCCCTCTCACAAAACTGGTAATTAAAGAGGGTTAATAGAGAACGCGGAAAACGATTGTGACACAGCGGGAAGAGTTAGCGTGTGAACCATGAGAATAAGGCAGGCACCCAGGGTGATGTGTGTGTGTAAGACTCCACCAAATCTAATAAAATGAACGGAGGCGAGTGAGAGCTTCAGTAAAACAGCACGAGAAGGAGCAGAGAACAGGAGGTAAAAAGTATAGGAGTGAATGCAGCGAAGGTGATGGCATACCTTAACCAGGGAAGAGGAAGGAACGGGCAGGGGATAAAATGGTCTGATCAAATGGGTAACTTATCAAGTGAAGCAACAATAATATAACGCAATTCATCTTCTCGAAGAAACCAAGAGATGAACTACACACGGAGAGAGATCTACCACCCACAGGATTAATGTAACGACAAGGAAAGCACAGTAGTGGTAGTATTGTAATTCACAGGTGCGGTGACACCAGGAGTAGCTAGCACAACACAGTTCTAGATGGCTCCATGTCTGTTCAAGCCTAGGGTGGACAAACTTTTGGGGTGAGCACCAATGAGTGGATAGATACCCGCGCGCTCTATAAGTGAGCAGAATATTGATCTGGAGACACAGACGATAACCGGCTTAGATACTAAGTTGCAACCAGTAATTTTAAGCGAGTCCACTTGGAGCCAGTTGTAGACCATTACTTGAGCACGTGACACGGCATGCGAAAACTCGCTCCTCCCTCGAACATAAGTGCACACTAGTGATACGCCGGTAGAGATACACAATAACAATACTACAAGAAAGATATAAACATAGTTACACGTATTAACAAACACGAGAGGGGCGGCTCAGACTGACGCAGTGTCAGGAGCATCATACGCCAGCAAAAATATAAGATGTAGCTCAAATACGACACAGGAGAGTGAGAAAGTTTTAAAGATCGCTTTACACCCAACCCTATAAGAGATAAAGTTTATAGAATGGAAAGTACTAATTTATAAAGAGTTATATTTTGAGAAAGCACTAGCCCTTGATTAAAAATAATATCAGGCCTAATTGCAGCGAGAATGAACACCAGATAGCTCGTTCTCAGGACGCGTGCGGTGGACACGCCACAGAGCATAAGAGAGACAATCAATATTACCCACCACACACCCCATACGACCCAACAGTCTTAACGACGGCCCACTCAAGTGAGGGAAGAGATAAAAAATACGCAGAGAAACATAGATGCACAAAGACAGAAAGGTACGACGATCAAACTCTCACACAAATAAAATAAACGAAAAGCAGAAGCGAAACAACAACGTCGGGCGACAGAATTGGTGAACGGAAGGACCGCAACGCAGTACATATGGATTACTATAGGATATTATTATATGATGTAATGAGTAACATAAAAATTAATAGTGTGAGCGATCTTTATAAGGTTGTTCCATAGGTGTTATTATTTGACATCCTTGTTTACATGTTAGTTGATATTCAAAATAAAATAATGAGTGTTGAGTAGAAAGGATAATGATGTTTGTTTTTGTGAGTCATAGTTTAAATATTAGCATTGTATTCACAGAGAAGCAAGTCACAATACTAAATAGTAAATTAGTTAAGAACTTAGTAAAAGTAATACTATTGGGGACTCTGAAGAATGAAACGAAAAAAATAGGACGGCGGTGTTTGTAGTATTGATGCATAACTGCCTCTAGCTATAAGAGATGCAATAGTCGACACATGTACCGTAGAGCATCCAGATAGACGTCCTAGATACAGCCTCTCTAATTAGGCCCTACATAGTATACTAATCTTCCGCGGTCCCTCTATTTCACCTCATCATAAACTATTCCCTCAACTCAAATAATCTAATGATATACCTATAATCTATTATTATGATGAGATACTTATTAACTACAAATAGTTCATAATGTGGTAATTAGGCGGTTAAAATAGAAATTATACAGAGTGAAGACAAGAAGAATCGATCCGCGACTATGAATTGTACCAAAGTATTATGTGAAAGTGTGTAACATAGTTTCACGATCCATAACATCCGTGTGAGGACAGCAGCTTAAGTTCAGCAGTTATATATATCACCTCTTCCTAGTCTACTCCTGAACTTGCCGCAAAATCACGTACCAGGAAATGGTAACCGCAGTAAATAGTAATAAGTGAATTAAAATACGTTAGTATAGAATACTCAATACTAAACCTTTAGCATACCTGATCAATTTATTACGTATGAAGTATCAAAAGCAGATCATAATTCAAAAAAGTTTTCTAATTGAACCAATTACATCAACCTTTGTAACTACGAATAAATACGTTATCAGTAATATAGATCCCATAAGACATTATCACAATGACAATTAATAAGTTTGTTAATATTACCTATTATGTTTTATATACTTAACTCATCACTTATAATAATATTATTAATTAAATAACATTCATTAATAATTATTTTACTTATTCAGATGTATAGTCACTCTCAGACGTGTCCTAGCAACCTAATCACTACAGCTCTACACACTTTATAATCTCTAAATAACTGTCATGTAGCTAATAGAATTCAGTAAATATATTAGTGGACTTACGTCTCATTAAAGATAACTAATACATTCAAAATTTCTAATTAGTTCTATACATTTATAAATATTCTTATAGAATGTTTCAGCACACTAAAAAAGTATCAACACTTATGTATCACACTATTAAAAAACTCTATCAAGTTAATTATATGACTAATGCAAACGTTACACAAGACAAAAAAAAACATATATATTTTATATTGCTTTATTATATTATATATAAAATAAAATTGCTTAGAAGACTTTAGACGCCCTAAGTATTTACTATTTGCTAAAGAAAAATTATCTTAGTGTAATCGACTTACTTATTTTGAAATAACAAAATCACTCTCACACAACATAGACTTTTATTAAGTATTAAAATAAGCACTACGAAATGGTATTAACACTAAGTGAAATCATAGAAACATAAAACACATCACGTCCAATATAAATAAATATAATAGAATATAAAAATTTATATTTAAATTCCTTAGTAATAATCTCGAGATAAAAAAAAATTCACGATTGATCAAAAGTATATCTAGTAGTTAATAATATTTCAGTAGACAATAGCATATGCACTTTGCATGCGAACAGCTATTTTGGTGAGCTAATAGACCTACTCAGTAGTTCCCAATAAAAGTGGAGAGAAAATAATTCGAGTGTTACTTATTGATCTTATACATCAGTAAGGATTATCAAAAATATTACAAAGTGATGGATATGAACATGAGGTATACTCTAAGACTCATCAAATAAATTGGTAAAATATAATACGATTTGATTTTAGGAAATATCGACAGAATATAATGTCTCTTAATAAATAATAATTAACTCAACACTAATTTATATTAATATAATTTTATATAAAAGTTAGAGTAAGTTGTACTTAGGTTACTTTTACTAATATATATTAATATTGCAATAACGCATACTGATTTAATATATTATATAATAGTAATAAACTTAATATTGAAGGTAAGACGTTTATCTTAAGATAAAGAGATTAATATTAATGTATTCTCAGTAAGCCTAATACTGATAAATATGAACAGGAAACCGTTAGTAACTTAGGCGTTATAAAAAGTAAAATGATTAGTAGTTATAAAGTACATGTATACATAAAAGGCTCCAGTCTAAATTAATATGATGAATAGTCAATTAGCACTACTTGTGAAGATAGATCGATAATGTACTGTCACATATTATAGATAGATATTATGATATTGAATTATACTTTCAATTTATAAATAGTTAATGAATAGAAAACACAATTTACAATACTCAAAAATATGAAAATAATATATAAATTATGTAATATAATTGACAAAATTATTAATAATAAAAATATAACATATATCTACCGATAGCTGTTGAAAGAAAAATTAATTTGGATTCCAAAAGGTGTTTTAATTAGTTAATCATATATAAATATATATAGAACTATAATTAATTTACATTACTAACACTAGTATCATAAGATCATCATAATATACAGAGCCAAGTGTACATAGGTTATAATTATTACAGACAGCAAGTCCCAATAAATTTATACTCACATTAAAGACCATTCAAAATGTTCTCAAGATCATTCCTCGTACAAAGGACTAATCTTTTGATGTTAACTATTAATAGCAAATCACGATAGTAAAAGGCTCTAGATATTATGTAGCATATTATTATAAGATAGCAAATTTGTTAATAATTCTTCAAACTCCACTAGTTAACTAATTGTGAGTATGTGAGATTATAGATATAGAAAAAAAGATTATAGAAAAAAAAAACTATTATATGACTTATTGAGAAGACATGAAATGTTAAAATAAAAAGAGTTTGAACAAATTTAGTAATGGAATAGAGTGTTTATGTTTCACCCTATATATAGTAATGTTGTCCAGGACTGATGAACCGTAGAGTGAGACGACAAGAGACGCGCGGCGCAGTCGCTATCGAGGGACCTCAACACAGTGACACTAGTGAGGTGTGTTAGATGAGTACGTAGTGCTGTAGTATATAGAGAGAAAGAACTCACCACCCTAATGTGAAGCATAAAGACGAACGAAGAAATCGGACAATGAGTCGGGACTCCGTGTCGAGTCTGGGACGGACGTGTAATGCACAGGCTAAAAGGCGCGGAGGGACACGTGGGGGGACGATAGAAGATATTACCACTCCCTATAGGACAGCACTTCGTGTCAGCCACAACCACTCATATAATGAGAATTAAACTATAAGGATCAAATCACAGAAAAACAAAGTCCATATATCTCAAAGAACTGAGCATAATCAAAAGACTAAAACTACGATAAGCTCTCTATGTAACGTACTTGCTCGCTGTATCAATCCGCAAGGAAAGAGAAGCAGTCTAGAAGACGTAGCGTAGTGACATCAACACTACAAACTCAAATAACCAAACCCACGAAAACTATAATATATACTTCATAAAAAAATGATAAGTATTGATTACGATTACGAAATAAAATATAATTAGTATAAAAGGTTCCTGATCGGGTATAAACATGTAAGCACAAAAAGCTCGGCTCGACAACTCATACTAATATCCCCATACTCTCACGGGCTACGCTCGTAACGATCTCACTACTAGCTCTCATATAGACGTAGAGCATAATACCCCTGAAATACTCTGACTATACTGGCATAACGAGCAGGCCACGGTACCTACCACCTACTCTCACTCCTATCACTTCCATACTAAATTAATAAATATATATAATATATAAACATAAATATAATATAATATTATATTAAAATTATATAAATATAATACTAATATAAATATATATAAATATAATAATTAAAAAATAATATAATAGTTAGAATAAAAATATATAAAATATATAAATTATAATATATAAATATATAAATATATAAAATATAATATAATATAAATATATATATAATAAATTAATAAATTAATATAATATATATTAATAAAAAATAAAATAATAATTATATATAAGATATAAAATAAAAGAATAATAATATAAATAATATAATAATATACCAAAAACAAGTGAACGCAAACAAAAGATCCAAACTAAACCATACGAATTACTGAGTACGTACTCAATATAATAATAACCTAAGATAAACTCCCATAAAACGGAGCTCACCATATAATCAATTAAAAATATAAAGATATAACTTTATATAGATATCAATATAAGGCAAAGATATTATTAAAAGAATCGCAGATATAGTCGTTAATAAGATACGTGAAGTATTAATATGAAGAAAACAATAATAAGGATAAATGTGAAACTGGAATAGACTAATTTATAAATATAAACATATTCAATTTAAGGATAGTAAGGTAAAGATATTTATAATTATAAAATAAAAATCTCAAAATATCCATACTTTTAGTAATTTTTAAAAAACATTATATATAAATGATGGAAATACAATATAAACAAAAAAATAAATATAATCAATCATGAGGGAATATGATTTATTTTTTTTAATTAAGGAATTAATAGATTAAAAAGATACTCACGTATCACTATAAACTATAATTACAGATCCAATGATAAAAAAATACAATATATTGCAATAATTACTTCGGTACATTAAATTTTATAGACTGGTGGGCCATGTAGCAATTTAAAGGCTATAGTTCAATAACAAGAGGATTGAGATTATTTTTATCATCTATTCTGACGAAGTAAAAATTCGCAGGGAGCGTAATCAAACTTTCCGATTTATTTGGAATTAAAATTAAAAGAAGTATCTATGGGGATTATAGATAGTGTGATATAGTATAATCGTAAATTACACACAGGTAACGAAAAGAAAGTCAAATATATGAAAGCCAATACATCATTTGATAAGTAAATTAATAGTGAGATTTATCGAAGTAAATATGAATATTATAATATATGATACGAAAAAAAATTAAAAAAGGAAAATATAGGCAAATGAATATCATTGGATAATATATAATAAAGGACAATAATAAAAATTATTATAGAGAATAATATATAGTATAATAAATTGTGAACGTGTTAATTAAAAACGTACTCACATAATAAATTGAATAGCATAATATATGATATAATAGAATTGATATAAAATTGTTTTCTTTAACAATATGAATATTTATAGATATAATTTAGAAATAATATTAAAAAAAAAATATAGTGTAAAAAAACTGAAAATAATAGTTTTAAAAAAATGTTAATGTCCAACAATTCCTTCCTTCAAATCAGTTTATGCCTTTCAAATTAGAATAAAATATTTTTATAATAATAAAGGAATAAAAGCCACACGTCTTACATGTAAAAGACATTATCATAATTCAAGTAATTTTATTTAATTTATACCATAAAAATTTACCAATATATAAATTTCTAGTTGACGGTTACGGTAGCGTCACTATATTGTTTTCATGATAAACTAAATTAATAATTTTATTATATTAAATATTTTTATGGATAACATATATACAAATATATAAATGTTCATATGATATGTCACATTAATTTAATTATTAAAATATATTATTATAATTATAAATAAGAGCAAAAACCAGCATGAATATTATTGAAAAATGGAGAAAATATATAGCGGACTTCAAATTATTCAATATATTAAATACATCGCTAGATCAGTCATTTCATGCATTAAGATAAATTAATAAATATGGGAGTAGAAACACTAAAAAGAGTATGAAAAAGGCAAAAAAGAGGATAAAGCGGTAAAACAAGAACGATCGAAAAACAAAGAAATGACCAAACAGAAGTTAACATAAGCAAAAAAAGATGGAGAAAAAAAAAACAAACTAAAATAATACACACACGATACCACACTCTCAAAGACAATACAGAATACAAAGAGAAACAGTCAAAACAGACAATATAACAAATAATATGGATAAATCAAAGCCATAGTAACAATAGACAATAATGATAATGGTCAGACACATCGGAAGAGAAAAAAGAGATGAATTAATACCTCCTTCTCTATTTTATACCAATATCTCTTTATTTACTCATTACTCCTCACAAATTATATACCCAATATCACCCTCCCAAAACCTAGCGGAATACGCCGCTCGAATACAGGAGAAAAAAAATCTTATCGACAAACCATATCCATAGAAGCCAATAGCAAAGCCGGCAAACACCAATAAACCGCATTGTGCTCATGAAATATTGTTACGTAAGAAAAGAAATATAAGAAAAAATATATATATATATAATAGAAATAATAAAAATATAACAAGCTAACCAGAGCATCCTCATCCAAAGTTATAAATATGGTTACTGAAATATGCGAAACGGATTTGCGATATAAAAGATTTAATATATTTATATCACGTAAAAAAGGGAAAAAAAAATACAAAATAAAAAAAACCCAAACAAAACCATTACCAATTATCAATTACAAAAAAGCAAAAAAGAAAAAAACTATTACTATTATTTAATATTTTTATATTAAGTGAATTGTATGTAATATATATTTTAATAACAAAAAATAGAAAAAATACTATAAATATTTGATTTACAGAATATAAAATAGTTGATAGAAGATTAGGATACATAAATAATATATATATTAATAATTAAAATAAAATATAGATATATAAAATATACTAATAATTATAAATAATATAAATAATAAATTAATATATATAATAATAATAAATCATAATAATATATATATACGTTATTAATAATTATAAATAATGTACTAATATAATAAGAAATATATTATATTAAAAATAAAATAAATATTATATATGGTTCAGATTTATCATTTTATGATGATACTACACAATATGTAGACAGTTATAAGCTAGATGAACACGGTAAGGTCCTTACAGTAAACAAATTATAATTATTTGGAATCAGCCGAAAAATCTAAGGAAATTGATATTGCTATATATTTTACCTTATTTTCATTTAGAAATTTTTATAAATATTATTATATAAAAAATTTAATATATATTATATATAGAAAAGTAAAATTATTTTCCTCCTCTGTTTTAAATATAAAACCTATCACCAACTCACCACTAACGGCCAAAAAACAATCAACACAGGACTACAGAGCCACCCAGCAAAAGTGATGTGCAGGTAGTCTGGAAACCAGGTGTTCAATCATCATAGGACACCTCACCCGGTGGAACGATGGGGTATTAGGGACATTATACCCCACCACATTACACAGGGAAGGTCTCCGGAACCACTACACTAGCTCTATTATTTGTGTCTAATTGAAAGGTGTCGTACGTAAGGAATATAGAAAGAGGATTCCCCGACACATATTATAACACCCTCCGGAGAGTATATGATAAACGATACCCATACCCCTCATGAGTCCCCTCAGATAATCGGCCTATCGAGACCCAACTTTAAAAGAAAACTTTAAAATTTTCATACAAAAATAAACTAGAAATACAACAAAATTATAATCAATTTACTAACCAAATTTGGGGGCTCCGAAGATACCCGAGACGATACGTGACAGAATAAGGAAAAAGAAGAGTAGGAGAATAATGCGTTAATCTATCATACTCGGGATACACGCCCAGATGAAGTGGAAAACTAAACTAGGAGATACAGAGAAAAAAGTGAACCCCGGCACCACAGCACACAAACGAAAAAGAAATGTATACTATTACTATGACAGATACCCGGCCAAAATATTAAGATTATAGACGGGGAGGCAAGCACCCTGGATCAACGCGTCATCTCCGGAGACAATCCCCGAAGAGGAGACAGAACCAGAAAGATGTAGAGATCCGCCGACACCAACGCCGGCTGTAGCGAGTCGACCAGACCGAGAACAAGAGACGTCGGACCCCCGCGCCGACCCTGGCAGTAGGCCGTCCAGACAGATCCCCACTCCCTGCGCGATCGGGTTGACCCAGAGCTCAGTGATAAGCAAAATACAACAGGACGCTCGCGCTACCTTCGACTTATAGCTACCGTCTTAACAAACACAAAACACGAGAAAAAAAGTAAACAAAAGAGTAGGTTGTATGTAAACAAGAAAATGAAGAAAAAAAACACGCAAGGAAAAAAAAGTAAAGAAAAAAAATTCAAAAATATCCAAAATAGTCACTTCGAATTTTCTGATGTTGGATTCCAAATATAACACTCATTAATATCTTGTTCTTACTGATACGTATAGGACCTCGCCAATTATCTAGCTACATATATTATGTGAATGCATTAAAAAATCTGACCATTATCAATATATATATATTAAATAATTAATAAAAATAATATTAAATAAAATAAGAATAAAATATTAAAATAAAAAAAATAGTTAATTATATAATATAATAAAAAGAGTAACAGAATATTATTAGATAATATATAATAATATAAAATAAGATTATATAAATATATAATATATAAAATAAGTATTATATCATAATTAATAAATATGATTAATATATATATATAAAAATTATATACAACACTTTCTCTGAGAAAGATTCGAATCGTATAAGAAGAATATTAACAGTTGAAAATAATATTATTAAAAATTAGAAAATAGAAATTGAAATTGGAGAGAATAGATATATAAATAAATAACAAGAAAATCAATTATGAAAGTACAAAATAAAATAAAAAAAGTAAGTTCTATTTAATAGCAACTCACCAAAATTTTAACTCATCAATTACACTTATTGCGGTGGTTGATAAAAATTGTAATAATAGACAAACTATAGACACCGATTAAATGCCATATATAACTAGATAAGAGCTCACAGCATCATATCTGATAAGAAATCAAGAACCAGGAGACTTTTAATTTACAGGTACCATCTCTCAAACCAGCGCACTCATAAACATTATTAAATTAATCTGAAGCAGCTCAAATAGAAGAAAAAACTGACACAAAATGGTGTCCTCCGAGGTTAATACTACAGGCACACAAAATGAATAGAGAACAAAACGAGATACGAAAACCGGCGGTATAACATACGGCCTCACATGAAAAACAAACCAAAGCCCCAAACAAGCCGACGAGGAACTGAATATAAACCTCACCACCCCCACCCGATCCCCACAGGCGGGGAAGGGGGTAGTCTCCCGGCAACCCCTGTCCGCTCACCCGTCACACCTCCTCGTTCATGGCATAATCATATGTAAAAGGAATAGTCGCGGTCGAGGGTATCCTCCGCCACTTACCACCTACGGGGTAATGGCAAAACGGTTCTTCCCTCGTACCTTCATACTGTTTAGATCACCACTACAGCATACCGGCATTCAGAGTAACCCCCATACGAACCTATAAAAAATATATTTAATTATTAGTATAGACTGATTACTTATGATTCCATATATTTAAGTTTTTAGTTTCACTGAAAAAATATTACATACTACATATAAAAGTATACGCGTATATTATAAAGACAATCACTTGACATAGAAGTAGTAACTAAAACAAACAAATAAACAAAATACAAATTTTACATAACATACTCAGAGACTCTCCGATAACACAGCTAAAATTCCATTAATGTTATCAGTTTTCTTGACACCGATATATAGTGAGTTATTCGACACAGATAGGCTCATCAGCATTGACAGAGGACGCGCTAAATCCCCTCCTCGCGCTCGGGTTCCACAGCCAGATATTATTTGTTATCTAACTCCACTTCCCTATTCATCATTACTCTATACTCCTAGGATATAAAAAAAAAAAACCCTATTACATTATAATAGATATCTCTTAACGTATAAAATTAAAGTTAATACTCCTGACTATAATGATGCAATATACTGGTTATCTTGACTTCCACTAGTGACATCTACTAACAGCATCCCTTGTACACTCAGGCACATTCCAAAGCTCATATTATGAGAAAGAAAAAAAAAATATCTTTACATATATCTCCTAAAATCAGTTGAAGCATAAAAAATAGTATATATAATAAAAAATCAAAAACAGTATAGAAACTGCACACAAGACAGAAGAATAGTAGAATACGACAATAACACAACCTACTTAGAACAGCATATAACCCTCAAAAACAATCACCTTTGTACTGCCAAAGGTGCCAGAAATTCTATAAAAAAAAGAAAGGTATACCAACAAATTATCATTATGCCTGTCTCAACATTGGAATCATTATTAACAAAAAAAAGTTACTATTTTTAATGCAGATCAATATTACCTGATAAAGAAAGAGAAGTTTTTAATTTTTCAGTTTTAGTTGATACGCAATTTCTGAAGAATAGGATAAGAAAGGAAATTCAGTTTTTTTATTTATTATTTTTTTTTTTTTATTATTTTTTTAAATTTTTTTTATATTAAATTACGAATTAGATCTTGATCGACGTTTAACTAAAAAAAATTAATATAATGAATATATAATTATAGGAAATAATTTTTTTTCATAAATAATAAGTTTTGAATTTTGAAACCACGTATGATATATTCATATATATACCTATCCGTATTTATGTAAGGTAAACCATAGACCAATAATATAAAATAAATTAATTAAGACATATATAAATATATAAAAGAAATTAAATAATATAATATAAAAAAAAAAAATAAATAATAAAATAAATAGTATAATAATATATATAAAAAGAAAACAGACAGACAAAATAGAATATAAATTAATCCCGAACTTCATAAATAAATATATATAGAAAATATATATAATAAAGTATTACAATATAGCAAATATAAAATAGAAACTAAAATAATAAGATATATATGATATATATGGATAAATTAAACTTTTAAGTATGTTCTATTCTGACCCTTCGATATTCTAGAATAAATATAAAATCGACAAAGAACTATAGATAATATCGATTCCAACGATTATCCTAAAATCGAAATCGAGTATAATAATTAAAAATATATATATAAATATAAATAATATAGATAACATAAAATATAAATATAGTAAAAATATTATTTACTAACTAGAACCATAATGTTTTTGTTTTATAATATATACTATAATAAAACTAATAATAATTAATATAATAAATAATAATAAAAATTAAATAAGATAATCAATGAATTAATACAGCACACGGTCGTAGAGAGCAAGTCCCACCGGCCCGCAAAGAATATCCAAGCAATAATCTATCCACAAAGAGAACACTTAGTCAAGCACATCAGGCCACTCACGGCAAAGGGCAACAAGGAGACATCCATATCACAATCTATCGCCTTGAGCACCATGCTGGTACCTAACAGAGGTAATCTCCTGCAATAACCGTTGGACCACCAGGAAAAAACTCTCGCTCACAAAAAAAGAGGAGAAAACCCCTCTATGTGGTTAAGAATTGGGACGATATACATATAAAAGTAGATGAAGACCAATTAGAGAGCATGCTCTTAGTCCTCGCGGTATCACACTCGTCGTAAACAAAAAGCAGACCTCCAGACTTTATCTAAAGCGTTAAATATATTTGATGTGTAGTCTCTTTTTTTTACTAAAGAAGCACAAAATTCCCACTAATGGTCGTACAGGCACCCGCCACGCCAGGCAGAGATACAAAGGGCCGAGCCTAGACAAAGAACCACGGGCGCAAAGGTCGCCACTCTCTCGTAAGACAAGCTCTAAGTATAAGGGGATACATCTACAGGGAACGTTTGGGTACTTATTATTAGCACCCCACACCACCCGAAAGGCCAAGGTGATTCACAGGAAACCACGCTATCCCGCTATTGAACATGTTAATTTGGGTGTCGCGGGGGCCGTCTCTCACCGCCCCTTCCACACCCTACGACCAGGACGAGTTATGAGAAAAACGTGCCCGAAACCGCCACCCCTATAGAACAAACTGATCTCCCCCGTACGGCTCGAAGCCACTACCTAAAAATTATTGGATCCTTATAGTGTAGAATGTATTAAATACCTTTACAAAATAAAAAATATATTAATATACTATGTATCACTCACGCTAATCCGGCTCGAGCTCCACCCCCCAAAAAAAGCAATTATTTTTTGTATTTTTTTTTAAAGAAGAACCGAACATAAGTACTCTTCTTAGAAAATATAATTAGGTGTGAGCATTTGGAAAAATTGAAGAATTCACTAACCACCACAAGTCTATACGCAGGATATCACAAAAATGGCATTCTCACTACCCTCTACTCTCCCTGATAATATAGCTATTGTAGTTTACTGAGGAGATATGGATTGTGGCTCTTGTATAAAAACTAGAGCAAAAATAATAAAGTATAACATTGAAAGAGCCGACTAATAAAAAACTTAACCAGCTCCCGATATCACTGACTACACACCATGTATGGACGTTTTTTCTTCTTCTGTTGAGTACTCTATATTATAGGATACTATTATTGATTCCTACAGTTTTAAAGATAAAGACAATAATAATGAAGGTTAAAACTGATGGAATAAGTATAATAAAATAGTCTGAAAATAAATTAATAACAATATAGGAGAAAATGATGAAGAAACTAAAATAAAAGCTCCAATGATGTACAAGGGATTCACAATAAACCTTGATTCTAAACCTAATACCAATTAAGTCTAAAGAATTGCTGTAAACCAATTATGTATAAAGTTTGATATACAAAAGTTTTAATCATGTAAAGGTTAAATTCTAATTAACATTGCTAATCACGATCTAATGTATCAAAAGTTTAAGATATAAGGATAACTAAACTTTTCATTAATTTTCACATGCTTCAATCTGGGAAAAAAAAAAACCTTCACCCGCAAACTGTAGCACTAACACAAACGTTAAAACAATTAGGCGATGACCTTCTAAATCCTTAATATATCACAAGATAGAAAGAATATTTGTAAAATACTCAATAGAAAATATCAAATGAAAAAAAGTACACTCGTATCTTTATGAAATCAATTACAAATTATATAATAATAAGAGAAATAAACCCAAGCATAGCTAAACCATAGCAAATCAAATACTATGTTATATAAGCAAGGTAATCGCGGAAAACACGTATAGGCTCATAGATAAATAAACAAAATCTAAATAAAACAAAAAACTTGATGTGATACGTTAATATATATATATACATCAACACATGATCATATATATCGTACACAGTACAATGTATAAGATAATAATAATTATCACTTCCTGGAATATATAGGCTCTAGGAAAAACCTCATAAATCTCAACTAGGAAAACAACATTAGCAAGTGAAGGTACCATATAATAGATTATATGATATATGTATGATTTCTAATGAAGATAATATTATTAGAATTCTTCACTAAAAAGGATACAAATAAAATATCTTGGGGTTATATCGAATACACATAAATCGAAAATTACGATTTTAAAAACTTATTAAATATGAAAATAGAGTCAGAAAGAAAAATATAATATATATACTTACCGCGATAAAGAAATAAAAAAAAATATAAAATATATAAATATCAAATAATAATAGAATAATATAATAATAAACTATTATTACTATTATAATAAAAATAAATACTATATTTAGAGATAACATCAAAATACGATAAAAAATTAAACATATATGAA
>JABUQX010061373.1:0-2500 GCA_015478945.1 Trachelipus rathkii
GGAGAGAGATCCCAACACACCTCTCCACTAATACATACGCTTAACCAACCGACTTCATTCATGGTCCTTGCCACCATGACCAAACCAGTCTCAAACTATATCTCGTTCATTTATTCTCGCCGTCACTTTACCCTTTCTTCACAATCCACACAACTCCTCTAATAGCGTCTCAGTCCATCACTGTTTATTAATTCTTTTCAAAACACCTAGCATCCCCTGAAGGATTGTCCAGTGCCTAGAAAGACATTGAACGTTAGGATCTATAACTCGTCTCATGCCAGTGACCGAGAGTCACACTACCATCCCAAATAAGCCAGGTGAAGCAACATATCTATGTAATGAAGCCTGCTAGGCGGTCACGTCTCAAGACCTTAAGTCCCCTTTACATTCAACACCAAACGATTAATTAGCATCCAGCCACCCTCGCTGCCATTCACAAACTTTCTACACACCTCTGCATCATACCGTTCGCCTTCTCATGCCAACACATTCCCCTAAATATTTAAAGACTCAGACACTTGCTGCCAGCGTGCTATCACTTAACATACTTCACACTGAGGACTGTCCTCACTCACGACCAATAACTGTACTCTTATCTACGTTTACTTGCACACTCCTTCTTTTACACACCCTGCTGCCAAATCTCTCTACCTTTCCTCTCAAACTCTCTTCAGACACGCCACACAGAACCCCAAATCATCCGCAAGCAATAGGTAGGGCACCCTCCACTCCTCTCAATTCTCCATCAATTCTAACACCATGTCCTGCCATCCCCACCTCGAATTCTTTCCATAAAACCGCCCATCCCTATACACATTCGAATAAGCCAAGGAGACATAAACCACATGACCCCTGTCTCACTCCCGCTATTAATCCTAAACCAATCACCAATTGAATAACCAAGGATTTATTCTCAGACACGCTTCACTATCGTCATACATACTTTGATTCCCTTCAAAGCCTACACCAAACACCATATATCACTAATTACCATAGAGCTTCAATATTAACCCTATCATACCACTGTTGTAAATCCATAAAAACCTAAATATAATTTATTCTTCTTATCTCCCTCATTTTCATCAATCATTTGTTTCAATGTAAAGAATTTGATCCACAAATCCTCTACCACTCCTAAACGCACCTTTGTTCTTCACCAATCAGCCCCTCAAGTCACTCGACGCACTCTTTCGAACCAAAATACCAGTATACCTTCCCTACAAACTCAATAAACTTATTCCCTATAGATTCTCAGTTTCCCTTTTATCCCTTTACCGCCTTATACCAAGGGTACTATTACCGTCTCCCCAAGTTCCCTTGGAACTATAACCCTCCATAAAACGGCTTTATGTACACAACTCTCCAAAATCCAAATAATCAACCGCATCTCGCCTCGCTCTTGATCATTCCACTATAATTTCATCTATACCTGAGATTTACCATTCTTCTTCACTTTCTCACCCTACCCATTACCTCCTCCTTATAATAACCTCATCCCCAAAATACCTATTCCTTCTTGCACATCAAACCCACACACATCCGCAAAACACATTACTGTTAATATTGTGCCGATTTTCGAATTGTTCTTTCCACAACTCCTCACATCCATTTCATCAGTTACAAAAGACCCATCCCTATTCATTATTCTAGCAGATTCCCCTTATTCACTCATTCTTACCTTTCGCGCTTCCTTCCAGAAGAGCTTCTATTTCCTTGTAAGTCCTCATTCATTCTCCTTCCAAACTGTTTCATTACCTCTTGTTTCTCCTACGTATACATCTTTAAGTTTCTTTTTTCCCCCTTTCATATAATTCCAGCATCTTTCTTTTAAACTTCTTCATTTGCTTTTAGTACATTCACCCGCCTCTTTTTTACCTTTAACGCGCTTTCATACAACCTCTCATTCCCCATTACGCTGTCAAACATTTTGCTTCCTACTTTAGCCACATCCACATAACTTTCCTTTCACTACTAACAATTGCTTCCTTCATTGCCCCCAGATTTGTTCAGTATCAACTTGTTCACATTCACCGATTTACTTGCGAGAGCGTTCTACATACTTATCCTTATTCTCTTGCTGCACGTTAACTTCTCACTCTTAATTTTACCTACTTCCTTGTCGTATCACCTTCCTCTCCATCCAAGCCCACTAATTAATTTTACATTTAGAACAACATAATGATCGATAATCCCATTCAACCCTCTCCCTGATGTTTTAACATCCAACACATCTTCAACACTCTTTCTTCCCTAACACAAAATCAATCATACCTTTGTCACTTCGATACCATCTCTAACCTACATGAACTCTAGTATACTTATGGATACTCTTGTGTTTTTAAAGAAAGTATTACTTACACAATACCTCTCTCTTCACAGAAATCGAACACGATGATACCAATCTCATTTTCTCGCCTATACCACAAGATCGCCAGCGACAGCCCGACGACGACATCAGCCGTCCAACCATTCAGCGCCCAGTGACAGACGGCACCGACAA
>JABUQX010061373.1:10000-27500 GCA_015478945.1 Trachelipus rathkii
ATAAAATATATTCAATTTAAATGAATCGTATTTTAATTATAATTTATCTATAAAATATTAAATAAACTAAAAATAATCATGATTAACATGCACAAATAAATGAAACACAGAACATAGATACTTAAAAAAGCGGAGACGAAATTCCGCACTCCAAAAATCACAAAACAATAATAATCCGCATATATGTACTAAGAGAGAGATCCCTAAAATAGAAAACAAAACTAATATATTACTATTTTAAAAATATAAAACTTTCACCAAATTTCAGATTCAAAGGTGATATAGAATTCAAAGATGGAAAATATCATATAGATCAGTGGTTACCAAATAATGCTCCGATAACTAATATAAAAATTATATATAATTGGAACTTTTATCAAGATAAACAATGACATCCACAAATTGATGTACAACTATTTCTACTCTTGTATAAGAGAGAGAAGTAAGGTATAACGTAAATCGGAACTCTTAACAACACTAATTACAATCCTATGTGTTATTTTCTCAATCCACAATAGTAAATATTTCCTTTAACAAAACCTCTATAGCATGAAGTTTACTGAGTCTACATCATAAAAAACCAAAAGAGAAAGTTAAAAAGTCTCGGTCCCACCAGAGAATTTTGAGATTGTTAACACACACCTATATTACCCTAATTTATAACAGTACATAACCAGCATAATAAAGAAACTACAAAAGAAAATAAAAAATTAGAAACAGTTAGTTAAATTTCGTTAATTACGTTCACCATAAACTATACTGATTTAATTTAAGATCACGCCACTCAATATGGATATAGCAAAGCAGTAACCGTAAACAGATTTGCAGATGGAGTGGGCTTTAATGATCCTGCGTATAATTTAGCAACTTCAGATCTTGTACAAACATAATATTAACACAATGAAAAGCTGTAATAATATTTCAGAAATACTGGAACCGACCAAAATGCGGATAGAAAAATAAGTAACACGAAGGCACGCTTGAAATTGACATTAAAAATACGTACAAGGAGGAAAAGCTTAACCAAATAAAGTGATACGTATACTAACAATCTTAGTAAAAATTTATTCACTTATTAAAAGTACATGAAGAAAGAAAAAAAACACGATTTAATATATTTCTAACACTTGAATTTTTTGGTAGTCGACTCGAAAGAAGCTTTAATAGAATTTAAATTAATCTTCAGCATATATATCGTACACGGCTCATTGATAAAAAAGATATTTGTAGAATTCTCGTCTAGAACTAACTAATCGCAAATTAATAACAAACATTAATCCGACATATTCATATAAAATTATAGCCAATTTTATACCCATCGATCGTATAAATCACTCGTTACATATATAGAAGATTGAAGTAAGAAGAAATCCACATGTGGGGCGACAATAGTAATGGAATATCAATTGAAGTTCAGGGAATAAATATTCCTAATAGCTGTCAGATCTCGAGTTCAACTGCGAAAACAAAGGACAGATGTGCAAATGTGAGTCTGCCTATGAATATTCGTTAAAGTATATTTGAACTAATCATATTTTATTAATAGTTACTTAAAAATAAATAAATTATTCATCAGGAGTAATTAAAGAAATGTTTTGAAATGTGTTCTTACTGAAATAAAGAATTTTCAGATCATGGCAAATGTCAGTAGAGAAGCCAATGCATTATAAACCAATAAGCTACACAATTGTTCTACTTGCATAACTCACACCGATAATCGTAGCCAATTTCAGACCCATCAACTATGACATAATTCACATTAATAAATTAAATAATCAAAAAGAAAATCTCGTATTGTAAAGAAACTTTAAGATGACATTCATTTCAACTCAATAAATTCAGAAAAGAAAAAAAGCATACAGATTATATAAAATAATTAAAAAAAAATAACTAAAACGAAAATAAGACTTAGAAAAAAATCATTATATATATAAATTAGAAAATAAATAAATGAACAAGAAATAAATAATAATCAATAATCGGTTTCAAAAAAAAAAATCAAAAAAAAAATTACTTTAGAAAACTACAATATAAAAAACTATTATTTGATCAATTTCGCAATAGTAAAAATTAATTAACTAGATTGTTAAAAAACAAAATAGAAACGTTCACAACTTTAAAACAAAAGATAAAAGGAAGTATTAATATATTAGAATAAAATAATAATATATACTAAATACAATTATAATATAACTAAATAATTAATAAATAAAATATACTATAATAAAGAAAATAATGAAACATAATATAATAACAAATGAACTTTGTAAATACATATAAATTAAAAAAAAATAAACCCTAATTATATTAAATGATATAAAAAATATAATATTATAAATAAAATGAATAATAATTTAAAAAATTGAATAACAAATAAAAATGTTAGAGTAAACATTTATAAAAATAATTTAGTTATTACTATTATATAAATTAATTAAACAAAATAAAAGAAGTTATAAAACATAAAAGAAACTACCTTTCTTAGATTTTTTCTTTTAATAATACGCATTATGAAAGTATAGTAATCTCTAATTATAGTATTTTCATACTATGCCATAAAAATTTTAAACTTAACGAAAAATATAAATGTATACGATAAAAAAAAATATAGTCATTAAATTACAAATTTTATCATTCAAAAATTAACCTTATACATTCAAACGTCAACAGAGAAACCAAAAAAAAGACAACAATTTCATAAGACAATTCATAACCGATAAACTTCTGTATCTCAACATATCGTGTTCTATGATAAAAACATATATATAGAACCAAAATAAAAAAATATAAAAAATAAATTATTAATAATTAGTAACTTTTCTTTAATGATATGAAAAAAAAATAAAAATAAAAAAATATATACATAAAAAAATAATTGAAAAAGGTATAACATAAATTAATGATAATTACAATAAAGATAAATAAAAAAATATAATAAAAAAGTTAAAATAAATTAAAAATATTAAAAAAAAAAAAAAAAAATAAAAATAATTATAAAAAAAAAAAAATAATATAAATAAAAAATAAAATTTGAAATGATATTGAAAGAGAGTACAGCATATAAGACAGAGACAATCTACAAAAATATATCTTGTATGTCAAAACATATATCAAGAATTACTTTAAATCGAACAACAATAACAAACATTAAAAAAAAATAAAAGTAAATTTTAAACTATATAAATATAACTAAAAATAGAAATGATTTAAAAAACAAAAATAATGTAAATTTTATGATATTAAATTTATGAAAATCATTTAAATATCACAATAAATAAAAAAGATCACAATGAAAAAATATTATCTTATATCAAAAAATATACTAATAAAATTTATAAAAAAATTATAAAAAATAACAAATTTAAAATGTTAAGTTATACAAAAATTCGAAACAATATAGAAGTAAGTTTTACCTCTTTGTAATAATATACTCACATCTATTCTACTAAAAATGAATAAATCAAGTAACAATAATAAAGAGAAGATCAAATAAAAATAAAATAATTAATTAGAAAACACTTAAAAAAAATTATTTAATTAATCTGAATATATTATAAAAAGAAAATATTATTAGAATTTAAAATTAATAAAACTTAATTCTAAAAATTATGAAAATCGATCAAAAAGCGATAAACGAACAACACTCACAATAAAAATTAAAACTAAAAACCAAAATAAATACAAATCTAATAACAAAAAAAAAAAAAGATAAAAATTAAAAAAATAAAATAAAAAATAAAAATTAAGTAAAAAATAAATAAAAGAAAAATATATATATAAGATAAAAAAAAAAAAATTCAAGAATTAAAAAAAAAAATGACTGCACAGATCAAATTAAATCTCAAAACACATTCTAAAAAAAACTATTTATTATAATAAGAAAAAAAGTATAAAAAAGACAATAAAAAAATTAAAAAACCAACTTATAAACCTAACATGTATAAATAAAAAAATAATATGCAACCTCAAAAAAACTAAATTAAAAAAATAATAAAAATAAAAAAATAAACAGAGCTTTGAGAGTTAAAAAAAAAATATGATAAAATATAAAAAAGTGATTTAAAAAAAAACTAACTTTATAGAAAGATAAAAGAAATAAATATAATTAAAAAATAGAAATAAATTTAAAAAAAAATACAAAAAAAATAAAAATAAATAAAATAAACATAAAAAAAATAATAATATAAAATAAGGTTGAAATTCTTTACAACTGAATATATTATAAAATACTATATAATATATATTATAAATAATTTAAATTTAAATAATCTTGAGAGTAATAAAAAATAAAGCCTAAAGATTTATATAAATTTCTATTTCATAAAATTAAAAATATAATTTTTACAAACACTATATCAGCAGTGCATAATAAAGATATTTATACAATTACTAAATATATAATTCTAGTTCTATTCAAACTTATAAAATTTGGAAAAATTGAAATATATCATTTAAATATAATATAAACCATAAAAATAATTAATAAATTAAATAAAGATAAAAAATAATAAGTAAATACATCAAGATTAAATACAGGTCATGAATTAATATATATTAAATTAATAAAATAATTAATATATATATTTAATAAAATTTATAAAATATTTTATAATTTAAATTATATATTAAAATATAAAATCTATAAACTAAAATTATAATAATTAAATTTAAAAACTTATATATAATAGGGGAACATAATAAATACATAGATATTTTTAATTCTAAAAGCCTTTCTTTTTATCCGCATAGAAGGCATCCAATGTCCGAAGCTAATTAAAAAATATCAATATTAAAAATAATGCTAAATAAAAAACAAAAAATAAAAATAAAAAAATAAAATAAAAATAAAAATTAATAATAATATAAAAATTATAAAAAAAGAAATTAAAAGAAATAAAATAATAAAAAAATGAACCAAAAAAAAAACATCAAAGTTTAACAAGCGAAATTAAAATATAACAAAGATAATATTTTACAAATAAATAACAAACAAATAAATTACAAAATAAATTAAACAAACACATAAAAACAATTATAAGCAGCAATATCCAAGCCGACAAGATTCAGTAAAAAATAAAGTAATAATCAAAATTATCAGAGGCTAAGTTCTGCAAATATTCAAAAAGAAAAATAAATATAAAAATAACCTAAAAATAAAAATGCAAAAATATCAAATACAAAAATTAATAAATAATATCTATATATATAAAAACTATAGAAAAACAATAAAAACAAAAATTATAAAAAATCAAAAAAATACCAAAAAAAATTATTAATATCAGTAATATAACCAGTAATAATACATAATAAAATAAAAAATAAAAATGCAAAAAAAAAAAAACCCTCGAAACCATATGAATACTTTATTAAAAAAAAATTAAAATAAAAATAATATAACAAAAATATACATTGAATAAATAAAAAAAAAAAAAAAAAATTACTGGCAACCTGTTAATTCAAAAAAAAAAATGTATATATATATTAAACAATAAAAATTTTATATTATTTTATTAAAAACAAAAATGTATAATTAAAACACAAATTAAAAAAAATATTATAAACAATAAATAAAAATACAAAGATCATCCAAAATATAAATTAAAAAATCATAAAATAAATAAAATAAATATTAAAAAATAAAAATTTAAAGAAATATAGTTTGCCGATTTTTATAAAA
Organism: Trachelipus rathkii; assembly: GCA_015478945.1. Classification (NCBI taxonomy): domain Eukaryota; kingdom Metazoa; phylum Arthropoda; class Malacostraca; order Isopoda; family Trachelipodidae; genus Trachelipus; species Trachelipus rathkii. The sequence goes on from JABUQX010061373.1 coordinate 15,678, forward strand.
GAAAATTAATAATCATAGTCTTAATAAAAAATATATTAAAACTAATAAGCATAACATTAATTAAAAACATTAAATAACACAAAGAAATAAAATATCCGACAAGAAAAAACCTAAAAGAACGACAAACCAACATAAAATTAAAAAAAAAATAAATAAATCATTATAATAATAAATATTACAAAATATAACAAAAAAAAAAAAAATAATAAAAAAGAAAATATTTTAAAAAAATGTCTGTATCTAAATTTTATAAAAGATAAACCATCATCAATGCCAAATGAGATAGATAAAAAACAAAGAAGCCGGGTAATAAACCGGTTTCACAAACGAACAAAAACTAAAAAGAAAAAGAAGGAATAACAAACAATAAAAAAATTAAAAATATATAAAAAATAAAGATAAAAAAAAAAAAAAAGAAAAGAAATAAATATAAAATTATATAATAAATAAAAAAATAGATAAATTAAAAAGAAAATAAAAAAATTAAGAAGTTAAAAAAGAAAAAAAATAAATAAAAAACTAAAAAGTAAAACATAATAAAAAAATAAAAAAAAAAAAAATAAACAAAATTATAAAAAAAATAAAAAAAAACACCAAAAAAAAAAAATAATTAAAAAAAATTTAAAAATATATAAAAAATTAAAATATAAATAATTAAAAATAAAAGAAAAAAAAATAAATAAAATAATAAAAACAAATAAATAAAAAAAAATAAAAAAAAAAAAAAAAAAAAATAAAAAAAAAAAAAAAATAATAAAAAAATATAAGAAAATAAAAATAACTAAATAAAAAAAAATATCTTAAATTAAATATAAAAAAAATAAACAAAAAAAAAAAATAAATAAATAATAAGTAAGAAATAAAAAAAAAATAATATATAAATTTTCAGGATACTAAAAAGGTTCTTATTTAAATTAGAAAATCTTTAAAAAAAATTATAAAATGGAAATTAAAAATATATTTTAAAAATAAATTATTTATTTAAATATAAAAATATTAAATTAAATTAACAAAATAAATAAAAAAAAAATAAAATTAAAAAAAAAAAAATAAAAATAAAAAAAAAAATAATAATTTAAAAAAAAAAGAAAAAAATAATAAATACAAATGTTAAACAAAATAAGTATAATGACTATATAAAAAAAGATAAAAAATAAGAATAACTATAAAAAAAAATAAAAAAATAAAAAAAAAAATAATATTTAAGAAAAAATAATAAGATTAAAGATATTCATAGAAAGAATGATATAAAAAGAATATATATATTTAATAAAATAAACAAAATAATGTAAAATTAATATAAAAAAAAATATAAAGATAAATTTAATATTTATAACCATAAAAATATAAAAGTATAAAATTATATATATATATATAAAATATATAATATATATAATAAATACTTGAACGTTATAACTCTGAAGAACTTATAACTATATATCCGCGAACTCGTGATGGATAGATGGACGATATTTTAACTATTTCGCACGAGTGAAAGACAGGAGCAAACAAAAAATCAAATCCCATTATCAGTCGCTAAAACACCCCATAATAATACTATTGATAAAAGGTTAAAGCAAGATAACCACATCATAATGTATCAAGAAAGAGTAAGAGAATATAAGAGATTTATAGGACAAATAATAAAAAATGAAACAAACACAATAGAAATAAAACAATAAAATTTTAAAATGAAGTATATATGTTCTATTCTGCAGGACCTAGTCAACTCTACAGAATAAACTAGGAAATCAACCAAAAAATGACGGTTTAGTATTTACAAACCAGGTTCAGCATACCGGTTCGTATAAACAAAAAACAACAATTGATAAAAAGTCAAGCACTGAGATAAAAGAGTATAGGTCGAGATACAAAAAATAATTAAGGAATGTAAGCCTCCACATGAGATAGAAAGTATCTCTAAGGAATATAGTAAAATAAATTATAGAAAAGTTAAAAGGAAACGAATGAATATGGTAATAGATAAGAGATGGAAAACATAACAAAAGAATATGGTAAAATAGATGAGATACAAAAGATATCGAAGGAATAAATAAAATATAGAAAAGATAACGAAGGAATATGATAAAATAGTTAAAAGATAGAAATAATAAAGAAGGAATATGGTAAAATAGATAAGAGATAAGTAAAAAGAAAAAAAAGGAATGGTTAGAATAAAAGATAATGAAGGAATACGATAATAGATAAGAAATAAGGAAAGGTTACGAAGGAACATGGAGAAATAGATATGAAGGAAAATGGTGATAGATAAGAGATAGAAAAATAATGCGTTTACTTGATATAGATGTAGTTCACGCATTCAAATACTAAATGTTGGATGGAACAAAGCTTAATTGTGTAGGAATTAATACTTAAAATTAAATGTTTCAATTAGCAGAGCATATACAATACATAATACGCTATCTCACTTAATTTCTAGATACCAAAACTCGGTCTTGGCACAGAGCATTGAACCAGCGACACAAACGGAAATTGCATGGGGTAGTAAATCTCGTATAGCGGGAGCATAGGTTGAAAATGGAGAATACAATAGAGAGAAGGTTGGTTTTGGCCAAAAATTTAAAGAGGAAACGCATGTTCTAGGAAAGTGACCCCTTCAGAGCATCGAATAAAGAGACATGATGGCTCATAGACCCAATTGCGGCATGACACCATTTTCGTGGTAACTGTAACCATCAGACATCGCCGAGATGAGAGAGAGTGAAGAGATTTAGACGATTTAATATATTCATTAATCAAATGTGTGAAATTACAATTCTAATTAATTATAGATATTAATAAGATATAAATTAATATAATTGAGAATTATCATTATAACCTTTAACTTTTGCTGTTTATTTTGATTCTCACAATTTCATTGATCTAAACTAATACAACGCTACAATCTTTTAAAAAATAAATAATATGCTATACAATAATACAGGAAATGTTAAAGTAAGAATTCTTCATAAGCAATGATCGAAAATATATATAACTAATAATTGAAGAAAACATTGAAAAAATTAATTTATTATTAAAACCCCAAATGTGGTATTGAATTAATTCTAAAACCAATAAATAAAAATAAGGTGATCCTAAATAAAAATTATATAAAAGAAAAATATTGAAATAACTCATAATAATAATATATACATAAACTACTTCATATGAAACCTGATCAAAAACAAAGCTCTTGAACAAAGACTATAAAACTAATATAATTACCTATAGAAAAAATTAACCACTAAAGCAAAATATTAACGTTTAATGTAGCGCAAAAAAATACAAGATTTATCATTACCAATCTTATTCATCAACAACAGTAGTGACGTAATGAGACGTAAATCACTTAACTTCTCAGATTTCTGAGAAAAAAACTCCAGGCTGTAAATAGTTCGCGACGAACATTAAAAGCAAATACCGCATACGCGATTGGATAAAAGTAGTGAAAACGAATACTCGTTACGCCAAAAAGTACGAGGATGAAATACATTACGTGATCACCACCTATCGCATGTATCTGATTAATAGACAAAAATTTGGTCATAAACACATATATTACCTAGCCCCCTAATTAGATACTTTGAAATAAAGAATTATAAGTCAAAAGTCGCTTACACAAATTCTGAAGAGCTTGTAAAACTCTATCTGAATAACTAACGGTTCCATAACCAAACGATAACTCGGCTTAATATAAAATGTCAATGACGTTAATTAAGGCTCAGCATTACGCAGTGCTGATCGAGCCTATCCCGATAACACCCCAAAAATAACGCTGCATCAATAAACAAATAAACAGACAGGCATAAAATGTAAAAAATCATTAAAAAACAATACTTCAGGCATAAACACTTCAAAAGGACTTTTGCACTACAGAAGCGAGAAGTTTTATATATCGTAATCACTCATAACTATGTAAAAATATAAAGATCAGCAACTAATTCACAACAAAGTCATTCCACCAACGTACCTAATTTTTCTAAATCTACAAAATTAATAATAAATATCAGCATCGAGCAACAACCAACAACGTAAGTCCAAAAGCTTTAGAGTACGAAAATAAATATACTCAAACAATAACATCCAACATACTATGGGTATGACTAAAAATAATTTGAAAAAGATCGCTAAAAAAACAAATGCGAATATAAGTATATTAAAATAAAGACTAAAGAAATTGAAAAATGATATAAAGAATATGTACTCTAATAACAAAAAAATATCATAAAACATAGTGCGGACACAAATACGTAAAAAGTTGTATATAAAGAACGGACATGTCATATTAATAAATAAGCCTTACTTACTAAAATTGAAGTTAATGTCCTAAGAAACATATTAAGAAGGATAAGGAAGAGAGACTTCAGCATCTATAGAGAAGTCCACAACCTATCTTAAAGAGGACAGCTGCAAGAAAAAAAAAACAACAAAATTATTAATACCGCTGCCAAAACAGAAACACTAGCGTAAGACCACCAAAATTAACATTAATACACCTCAAAAAAAACCTAGCAAGCTCAACTAGTTACTACTATAATTCAAACACAAGACAAAACTTTAATAGTAAAATTATAGTCTAATTAATTAATCAATATCAGGAAAGAAGAGTTTTATGTCATCTTTACAAATTAATAATGAAACGCGGTACAACACCGTCACTAAAATGAATACAACCAATTTCTACAAATAGAATTGAAAAAACCAAGACAAACTCATACACAAAACTAGATTTAACATAGTAAGGGCGTAGACAAACTACTATCCATACCTGTCACATATCAACAATCTAATATCGAGAGCAATTTAACAGCTTACAAAAGATAACTAAGTTAACTCATACAAGAAGAGTTGGTATATAACCTAAGCAAAATATTCTGAAAGAGGAAACGATGTCTCAACAAGAAATGGCCCAATACATAAATATAATTCATAAACATAAACATCACCTTCAGAAAAAGAATTACAGACATACAGTCATAAAACTAGTGCTATAAATTTCCGCTGATAAACAAAAAAAAAAGCTATTGTAAACTCAAATCTTGAACTATACAAAAAAGCGACGTTATGGTAGGAAAGAAATCACTAACCCTACATCCTAATACTCTGCCATCCATACACTCATCTAAAAACAATGCACAACCAAATAAATAAAATTATCAATAATACTGATTAAAGATAATAATATATATAACAAAATTAATAAAATCAAAGAAAAAACAATAAAAAAAAAACAGAAAAAAAAAAACAAATTGGAAAAAATTCAACTATACAGACCAAACAGTTAAAACACATAGCAATAACATGCCAAAACAAACCCCTAAACTGTATATAACACTCCTCCTAGTGCAAAAATAACCATAAGGGCGTGAAAGATTAAATTATGCTCTAATCTCTCAGTGATCATACAAAACCAACAGTCATACATAATATATCCCAGTTCCCAAAAAAAAACTATCGCAAAAAAGCTTATCCAAAAACCTAACAAAAAAGCAAAAACACTCAGTACGTTATTGCTTGGAAAGAAATCCGCGAATGAAGCTTTGAAATATCTACAACTTATAAAATCACATAAAAATTAAGCGAATAAACTATATCTTCCCAACAAAAAACTGTTATTATTATCTTAACGGGGCCATAATACAATATCCACCGACACACAAGAGAGTCATATAAAAACCATGTAAAGATATCAGTATCCCAACTACCAAAATCGCCTATGAAAATTCAAAAATAACGATTAAAACGCTAAGATAATCAAAACTTTTTGAAAAGACTCATAAAATGTGAATTAACAATCGTTCACTTTTTAACCTAACCTTTACACCCGTAACTCTGCATAAGAAAATACATTCTCAAACAGTATTCGAACATTTCAGATTCCTGATCACGACAGAATACACAAAAAAAATACAAATCTTAATGATTAAGAACTTGATCTCATATAAGATTATATACACATTGTTTCTGTGCTATAAAGCATGTATTGGGGTTTAAACGTGACTTGCAAATCACAAATATAATGAAAGTAATAAAATTCATATCCGAAAACGTCATAAATTGTACAAACCCAATTAAATACAAAATAAATCTCTTATTAATAATAACGCAAACTAATCATTCGTAAATAAATGATTTAGGCTTCACTTATTCACGCGAATATAAGAATAAACATTCCAATATCCATCGAATAAATACATCATCATTCTACGCTTTGCAAAAAGCTTAGGAACACTTCATATTAAGCCATCTATTAAAGCTGTAATTATCAGCATCTAGGATAGCTATACGTCTATACATCTACATAATAAGCAATATATACCAAAGTATTCAATACCTATTAACAAACTAATCATATTCTAACAACAAATATATAATACCTAAATATAATACAAATATAATAGTTATTATAGTTAAAGATATTAAAAATAATTAATAACCAAATACTATAAATAATTAATAAAAAAATTATCCAATAAATAAATTAAAATATTATAATATATATTGATGTATATAATAATAATATAATATAAAAATCTAACTCTCAAAATTAATAATATCATATTAGTGATCGGTAACTACTAAAAATAATAATACCATCCTAAATACTTTAAATATAATAATAAATACATCTAAGTGAAATCATATAGTTTCTTTAAAGAAATGAAGCAAGAGGTACATAATAACACTCAAATCACAAAATTGAAAACCAGAACAGTGCAGTATAACACTAAAATGGTTGCATGTGAAACGGGCCGCTATCATTATTAAGTGATGGAATTAGACTTGCTATGTGAATTGATTCTAAAATTTTCAAATCAAGTTGTTGGTTGGTTTGTGAATGAATAGTAAAGTGAGATAGACTTATGACATGATTTTTAGTGAAACTATGGTTTCTAAAGCTGGATTGGGGCGGGGATGTAAAATAAGTAATAGTTCTTGCCGAGCAACCTCTATGCTCATCAGCCCTGACAGAGAGTTGGCGCTGATTGCTGTTAAAATAGGTGCTTTTGCAAGCAGCACACTAATATTTATAGATGTCTGCAGAAAGCAAAGTAGTAGACAGAGGATTTTTATGACATAAGTAGTTGCCTATAGTGCAGTTGAGGATGAATACAAAAATAAATTTCAAATGGAGATAGCAATTTTGTAAAACTTTGTAAAATTTTTAAATTTAATATAGTTTTGCTCGTAAAAAGGAAGTTTGATAAAGAAGGGTTATTTTGGTGTCTACAGAGTAAGATTACCGATAGAGTAAGATTGGTTTAAAAATCATCTAATTAACGTAAAAATTAATGAAGATGGGGATAGATTTGTTGAAAATTTTAATTAGGAAAGTAAATTCTTTTTGAAAGTCTTGGCAATTAGGTGTTAGATAGACGTTTCTAAAGATTAAAGGTTTTATGCTATTATATTTATGAAGAAATGGGACGTGAATAAAGAAATTTTGTGACAAAATGGTAAAAGTAAATTTTCTATGGATACTTGTGTTGTAATCAGAATAGTTTTTGTGATGAGGATGAAAAGGTTTATTGTTGTTGGATTCTTTTTCTTTGGTGAATATAAATAATATTGGGTAGTTGTTTATTATGAAAGCTTAAGAAAGGTGAGACTTTATGTGTATCAGAAAAAAAGAGGAAGCTCTCGCCCATTTAACGTTTATAGAAAGATGGTTTGATATTGAGGGTGCTTTGTCAAGCCAGATGGACTAGCAGGTTATAAGTAGATATTTGCCAAAATAACACTGAGAAGTGAGCCCGTGTATAGAGAGTCATTTGTGAATGAATTTGATTATCGAAGAAGAAATAAGTATCGGAAGTAGTTTGGCACAGAAGTTCTTTGAATTCAGATAGGGAAAGAATTAGAAAAGTGAATTGAGTACTGTAAATATTGTTGAAAATAATATCGGTGGCTTCAGTTGTGGGGATGCTAGTATATGATGACTAAATGTCTATACTAGACATATAGAAATTATGTAGGTTATTGATAGAAGCGAGCCAAGATTTAAATGAGTACTAATTTTGCATAAAATATTCATCAGAGTTAAAAGGTGCCAGAAAATGAACCAAGAACTCAGCTAGATTATAATTATGAGCATTATAGGAAGCTAGGATGGGTCTCATAGGAATATTAAATTTGTGCAATTTGGGGATTCCATAGGGAGTACTTGCTGGAATATCTGGATTTATATTGGGATTTATTGAATTTATTGTTGTTATAAAATTTGCGGAGAGAGCGGATGATTTTGTCTTCTAGGTTAATTAAGTGATAATTTGATTGGTTCTTTTGTTATTAAAGCAAATTTAGTATTGTCAGATAAGATATTTTTAATTTTATTAACATAATCGGACTTATTCAGAATGACAACACAGTTGCCCTTGTCAGATTTACAAATGGAAATTGATTTATCGTTTTTATGTAACTTCAGAATAGAAATATCACATTTGGAGATTAAATATGACAATACTTTTTGGGGTTTAAAAATCCAATATTTCTGTACAATATGATCAATTTTGGTTTGGATCGTATTAAATTTTATTTTATAAATAATGTGAGATTATAAATTGTAAAGTAGTTTTTCAAAAGAAAGCTGATAGTTCATGCGGTTAATATTAAAATTTGGCAAATGAAAATTTATACACAATAATAATAATAATAGTAATAATGATAATAATAATAATAATAACAATAATAATAATAATAATAATAATAATAATAATAATAATAATAATAATAATAATAATAATAATAATAATAATAATAATAATAATAATAATAATAATAATAATAATAATAATAATTATAATATTTTTTAATAATAATAATAATAATAATAATAATAATAATAATAATAATAATAATAATAATAATAATAATAATAATAATAATAATTATAATATTTTTTAAATTTCAATAATAAGGTATTTGAAAATCAATATGACACTTATTGAACAAGCGAAATACCGCATCAAACCAAGGTAACGGAATAAAAAAAAACTGAAAAGAGCGATTGAGAAGACCTTTAGAAGATCAATCTTCAGAGAACATGAAAAGGATTTATCTTCAGAAGATTTCTGTCATCAAAAGGATTAAGATTCACTGAAGAGATTAATTAACAGGGTTTTAATATTTTATTTAATTAAGTGTAAAGAAGTGTTCAAACTCAGGGTATTCGGCTCTTTCATTGTTAATAATAATAATAATAATAATAATAATAATAATAATAATAATAATAATAATAATAATAATAATAATAATAATAATAATAATAATAATAATAATAATAATAATAATAATAATAATAATAATAATAATAATAATAATGATGATTTTTAAAGCTGCTTTGCAATTTAAAGGAACAAAGATGTGGTAAAATAATTTAAAGTTGTTTTCGTAATATTATATTTAGAATGTTGTTTCTAATATAAAAAACTACTACTACTACTACTACTACTACTACTACTACTACTACTACTACTACTACTACTACTACTACTACTACTACTACTACTACTAATCTAATAATAATAAAAATAAAAATAAAAATAAAATAATAATAATAATAATGTTAATAATAATAATAATAATAATAATAATAATAATAATAGTAATAATAATAATAATAATAATAATAATAATAATAATAATAATAATAATAATAATAATAATAATAATAATAATAATTATAATAATAATAATAGTAGTAGTAGTAGTAGTGGTAGTAGTAGTAGTAATAGTAGTAGTAGTAGTAGTAGTAGTAATAATAATAATAATAATAATAATAATAATAATAATAATAATAATAATAATAATAATAATAATAATAATAATAATAATAATAATAATAATAATAATAATAATAATAATAATAATAAATGCGTTCTCTCTATCTTTCTCTCTCTCATTGTTTTTTTTTTCTCTATTTTTCTGTATCTCTCTGTCTGTCCCTTTTTTTGATTTCTTTCTTTCTCTCTGTTCTCTCTTTCTATCAATTTCTCTTTCTGCTTCTCTTTCTCGGTCTCTCTCTCCCTCTCTTTCTCTACATTTCTATATTTCTCTCTCAAACATCCTTTCTCCATCTTTCCCTTTTTCTCTATTTCTCTTACACTGTCGCTCTGTCCCTGTCTCTCACTCTTTCTGACTGTCTCTCTCTCTCTCTCTCTCTCTCTCTCTCTCTCTCTCTCTCTCTCTCTCTCTCTCTCTCTCTCTCTCTCTCTCATTTAAATTTTGCTTTCTTATATCTGCTATTAGAGGCAACAAATGACATGCATCAACACAATTGTTTCTTTATTAAAGCGAATTTATGTATTTGTTTTTCTTTTTCTTTTTTCTTTTCTACGAATAGTATTTCTCAAATCTCTGCTTTATTTATTCATATCTGTATATATATATATATATATATATATATATATATATATATATATATATATATATATATATATATATATATATATAAATATATAAATATTATATATATATATATATATATATATATATATATATATATATATATATATATATATATATATATATATATATATATATATATATATATATATATATATATATATATATATATATATATATATATATAAGCTCTATGGCCACTACCTTAACATGGGAGCAAGAAGAGGAGGTGAGGAAAAATGGTTTTCTCAATAATTTTGTATTTTGTGATTTTGCTTCTTCCTCAATTTCTCCTTCACGACTCTTTTGCTACACGAAAATATTTCATCCATTTCGATTCATTCATAAATCACCTAAAAGTGTGTATGATTGCGTGAGTGTGTGTGTGTGTGTGTGTGTGTGTGTGTGTGTGTGTGTGTGTGTGTGTGTGTGTGTGTGTCTGTGTGTGTGTTTTCATTTCACCTACTTTTGTTTGAATAGTCGTTTGAACTTTCAGTAAAGGAAAGCAAAGAGTTCTCGTTAATATTTTTAATCATTAACTTTTTGTAATATTTTCTTAACATTTTCGCTAATATTTTTTATTTTAATATCTTGTTTTATAAAGATATTGTTTTTCTTTTGTAATTTTTACTTCACTTCACGAGTTCACGATACAACAAGTTCAAAGCTCTGATTTTGTATTTTTTTTTTTTTTAAATAAAGTTTACTCTTTGAATATTTATATATATATATATATATATATATATATATATATATATATATATATATATATATAAAAATATATATATATATATATATATATATATATATATATATATATATATATATATATATATATATATATATATATATATATATATATATATAAATATATATATATATATATATATATATATATATATATATATATATATATATATATATATATATATACTATATATATATATATATATATATATATATATATATATTTTTATATATATATATATATATATATATATATATATATATATATATATAAATGATGTATCAGATGTCAAATTAATGAATGCAGATATAAATGCGAATGTCTAATTTATTGGGATGCAGATGAGGATATTTAATGTTGCACATCAGCGGATACGGATGCGGGTGCGGATGCGGAAGCGGATGTTTTCATTCCTGTATATAAATCTACAGGTTTCATATATGTCATATAGGACCTTAAATAAACACATCCTCAAAATAATTTAGTATTGGAATGGTTGGTAATGATTTTTTATTTTAGGTAAGAAAATTAAAAATTTGATTGCTATAAAGACTTACTTTTCTTTTTTTTTAGCTCAATTGATTTATTTTTAAATTCATTTTATTTAATTTTTTAGTTTATTTCGACGTAAATATTTATTATTTTGTGTCACAATGAGTTGTTGTATATAT
>JABUQX010061373.1:32500-41475 GCA_015478945.1 Trachelipus rathkii
AATAAATGAATGTTATACATAAAATGAAAGGTATATTCAAACACAAGCATTTGGTTAATATCCTGTTAGATATAAGCAAACATACAAACATTTGAATGCAATAAAATAAAACAAAAATGTTTACATATTATTGATATGAACAATTGAGCTTATTCACAAGAGTTAATAGGCCACACATCGTCGAAACACCGTTGAATCCAAGGAAAGGTTCAGTATGAGGCGTTTCTAATTCAAAGCTGTAGTTACAAAAGAAACATTGCGTGACATATGTAAAGGGGAAGTTGCTTGAAATGAAATTTAGGTCCTTTATTTGAAAGATTTTTTCATAAATAAAAGGGAGCTGGCACATAACCATTTAGAATTTGAAAAGGAATCTGAGTTGGTAGTGGAATCCAAAAATGAGTTTCTGCCCATAATCCAAACTTAAAATGATGAAAGAAATGCCATGACCGAAAAGGAAGTTTGCTCATGTCTATCACGATGATTCCTCGCTGTATATTTTGCTGAAAAGATGAGACCGTAATCCCCAAAAATTAATTGAGAATGGAAAATGAAGTCCGTATCGATAATGTTCGTTAGTTTGAGTCATCTTCTAGAAGTGTTCTGATTGGTATTTTTAGTATTAATGTAGTTTTTCTTTTTCTTCATTTTGGTGGTTTTCTTTTGGAGACAAACTTTTCTTGGTGAGGATGAAGGAGCTAGTACGATCGATCGTAATAAGAAGTTACTGGTGAAATGCTATTGAGTTATCAGAAGTCGTTGGGTGCTCCACTTCCGGGATTGCCAATATATAGGGGTCCCTTATTGTAATTCTTTGATGTAGAGTTTTTGTTTTTCTTTTAGTATAGGCCTCTATATTAATTGGATAATGATTTATACAGTGAACAAGTAATAAAGTTTACCCGTTCGTTGAGATACTCTTTTTCTTTATGAGGAGTCACTGACTTTTCCTGAATTTGAATCCCTTTTCGAATTCTGCGTTTTCTTGTAATTTGGTATTTGAAGGAACTCGGGAGAGAGTATCTTAAAGTGAGTCTTCTATTTCTTCTGAGTGTCTTCTGATTGTGACTGACTAAGTATCTCAATGAAACGTGGCATTATATACAATTTTTGATATACTTATGAAAAATTTTGCTTACGCAAATTTCAGCATAAGTTTAAACATAAAAACAAATTTAAAATTTTTGAGAGTAGTTACATTTAAGGGTACTGTTTATATATATATATAATATATATATATTATATTATATATAATAGTATATATATATATATATATATATATATATATATATATATATATATATATATATATATATATATATATATATATATATATATATATATATCACACTGTATACTGGAATTCTGGAGCATTAATCCGAATATGGAAAAAGCGCATTTCGTGATAGAACAATATTGTATATTTTAATCCAAAATCCCTACAATTGATATTGTAGAAGATTGAATTTATTCTTGTTTTGTATTTATTTTTACGTTCATTTTTTACTATTTCTTTTGTGTTTATTTTATTTTTTATATATTTGTTTATTTTTTATTTATTTATTTATTTATTTATTTTTTTATTTATTTTTTTCTATTTATTTATTTCTATTATCTTTCAATTATTATTATTATTATTATTATTATTATTATTATTATATTATTCGAACTTTTATTTATTTATAATTATTAATAATTATTATTATTATAAATTAATTCTTATTATTATCTATCATTATTATTATTAATTATTATTATTATTATTATTATTATTATTATTATTATTATTATTATTATTATTATTATTATTATTATTATTATTATTATTATTATTATTATTATTATTATTATTATATTATTATTTAATTATTATTTATTATTATTAATTATATTTATTTTATTATTAATTATTATTATTATTATTATTATTATTATTATTATTATTAATAATATTATTATTAATTTTAAACATGCCGTTTTCTTTTCGACCAACTATTCTGCCTATAAAATATCGAAAGTAGTAGGGCTAAGGTTTTGCACGAAAATGACCGCGACCTTTTTTGACCTTTTTTTGACCGCGACCTTTTTGGGCCTTGACCTTTTTGGGGCCCAAATTTTGACCATCCTGGACCTTTTGGGCCTTGACCTTTTTTGGGCAGACCCAAATTTTTTGAGAACCCGGATTTTTTGAGCACCGGATTTTTTTTTGAGAACCCGGATTTTTTGAGAACCGGATTTTTTGAGAAACGCCAAATTTTTTTGAGAAGCCAAATGTTTTTGAGAACCCAAAATTTTTTGAGAAACCCGTATTTTTTTGAGAGCTGATTTTTTGAGAACCCCCGCAGAATTTTTTTGAGAAACCGCGATTTTTTTGGACCGTTTTTTGAGAACCCAAATTTTTGAGAACCCTAATTTTTGAGAACCCTAATTTTTTGAGAACCCTAATTTTTTGGCAACCCTAATTTTTTCGGCAACCCTAATTTTTTGAGAACCCTAATTTGAGAGAACTAATTTTTGGCACCTAATTTTTTCGGAAACCCTATATTTTTGCGCCAAATGAATGAATGGTCACAGAAGATTTTACATCTTTCGTCGCGGGATTCGAACGGTTGGACTCCGCGTTTGCTGAGTTAACCAAACAACCGGATGCTCTAACCCACTCAGGCGCACACATCCACGTCCCCAGAAAAGAACGCTTCAAACGTAGTTTTTAAAGCACCCGGTTTTCTCATCCCATAATTGCTGAGTACTCAAAGGCCTGGCGCAAAAATTTTTGCAAAAATTTTTGCAAAAATTTTTGCGCGCAAACGTTGCGTAACAACCGTTGTAACGTAATGCCCCCTATTTACGCCCCCCCTTAATTCTTTTTTCGACCATGGGTCATTTTTTTTGCCCACGGTAATTTAGTAATTTTTGGGCACCCTTTATGGGCTTAGCCGTTTTTGATTATTATACGTGTTGACCATGATTTTTCGCGCCTTGACCTTGCCAAGATACCATGGGTCATTTTTTTGCCCACGGTAATTTTTTGCCCACTCGTGGCCCACCCGTCACATATTTCGTTCCTAACTGTACGCATGTAATGGACCTACCCTAACTTTAAAAAACCCTACACACGTGCGCGTGGGCGCACCACACACACACACACACACCACACACACACATTACACTTATACGCACATTCACTATGACACTTATAACACACATTCACGTATGACAACTCATTTACCCAAGACACTTCATTTCAGCTTATACTCACGTACAACACACGCCAATCCTTTGGTCGTCGCATGGGTCAAATTTTGACCCACGCTGGTAATTTTTTGTCCTTCCTTTAGGGACTTAGCCCCTTTTTTGATGTCTTTAACCTTGTTTGACCATGATATTTCGCCTTTGAACCTTCGCCATATACCATGGGGTCAATTTGACACGCTTACTTGAATGGCTTTGATGGGTTCCCAACCACCGGTAAAGAAAGTTATCTAGTGATGTTCTATCTTAGGTTTCTATGAGTATTAGATGAAGTGCCTAGGTGAGTGCCAGGTGAGATGCCAGTGAGTGCCAATCGAGTCGCCAATGAGTGCCAAGTGGAAGTGCCCTGAGGTGCCAAGTGAGTGCCACACAGTGCCCAATTGAGTGCCACATAGTGCCAACTAGTGCCAGCTTTTTCAGCATTTTCTAAGCTCTCCCTGAGCCTAGAATAAGCTTAAACAAATTTATTTTATCATTTTCGCACGAAGTGACGTCACCGTTATATATATCGATAACGTGACGTCACTATCGAATATTTATATATATCGTTTTATTAATAATATATACACTATAAATTATAGAAAAAACTATATAATATATACATATATAATATATATATAATATATATATATATTATCTATTATATATACTATATATATATTATATATATTATATATATATATATAATATAATGCTTATGAGTTTCATGGTTTTTTACACACGTACAAACACACTGCTACCCTTTGGTCTTCCATGGTTCAATTTTGACCCACGGTAATTTTTGTCCTTCTCCTTTAGGGACTTAGCCTTTTTTTTTATGTTTTAACCTTGTTGCCATGATATTTCGGACTTGACCTTGCCAGATACCATGGGTTAATTTTTGACCCATGCTAAGCTTGATGGCTTTGCTGGTTCCCGAATCACCGTAAGAAGTAATCTGGGATGTTTATTAGTGTTCTATGAGTATTAGATGAGTGTTTTCTAGTTCATAATTGGAACACAGGGCGCCGCATGCGCCTCGCGCAAAGACAACCCGAGCCCGCACCCGCCAGGTGCGATCCGCCGCGTCCCCGCCGCCGCGTCCCGCCCGCCGCGTTCCCACCGCCGCGTGCGCCCGCAGGCGCAATATTTCCGCGTTCCGCCCCAACGCGTGCGCCCGGCAGGCGCAATATTTCCGCGTTCCCGCCGGCCGCGTGCGCCCCAGGCGCAATATTTCCGCGTTCCCAGCCGCCGCGGCGGCTACGCAGGCGCAATATCCTGGCGCGGAATGAAAATATATAAGTCTTTCATTTTATTTCAAATACTTAACATTTCAAAGAGTTCTTTTCAAATATACTATGAGTCATCTCATTTTTATTTTCAATACTTAAACTTTCTTTATTACAAACATTTTCGCGAAAAACCTAAACTGTAACCCATTACAGACCTATTATTTAACCCATATTTCATTTATTAACATTATTTTTTTACTTAATACTTTTTATTCTATTAAATTTCTTAAAAATTGTATGTAAAGAAGAAAAAAAATAAGATGGTCTGATTTAATCATTTTTATTTTACTACAATTGTCAGTTGAAATTTTATCAAAACCATAACATTACATACTTTAAGAGAGCAGTAAATATAAAAAATAATGGAGTGTGACCTAACACAAGGGGGTATTAGTATGCCTTTTTGTTTTACTGCTTTTACTGCTTTAAACCTCAATGTTTAAAACACTGCTTTACTCATGTTTTAACGGCTTTAACTCATTATAGTTTTAACTGGCTTCTAACTCAATATATTATTAACATTACATACCTTAAAGCAGTAATCAGTAAAATCAAGAGGTGTGACCTACAAATAGGGCTTACGTAAAATGCTTTTGTTTTAAACTGTTTTAACTACTGCGTTTAAACTCATGTTAACTCGCTTTAAAAACCATATTGTTTTCTGCTTTAACTCATATATTTATTAACATTAACTACCTTAAAGCAGTAAATCACTGAAAATCAATAGAGGTGTGACCTAACACCAAGGGGATTTAGTATGCTTTTGTTTACTGTTTTACTGCTTTAACTTTCTGATTTACTCTGCTTTAACTTTCTGCTTTCCTGCTTTAACTTTCTGCTTTACTGGTTTTTTATCTTTCTGCTTTACTGTTTTAAATCATATTTATTTACATTATGTTTTTTATTTTTGTTTTAATATACTTTTTATTTTATTTTATTATTATTTTTATTTATTTTTATTATTATTTTTTATTTATTTTTATTATTTTATATTTTTTATTATTTTTAATTATTTTTATTATTTTATTTTTTATTTTATTAACTTATAGTGTTTTTCTTGCACTGCTAATTGTTATATTATTAGACACACATTCACTCTGGACCTAATACACACCCATTCTCTCTGCACCCTTATACCACATTCAATAAATGGCCACTTACATTTACTCCATAGACACTTACAATTTTAACGACTTATACATCACGCGGTCACAACACACACACACAAAACACACACACACCACACACTTTACATTATACTTATACACACATTCACTATGAAACTTACATTTACCCATAGACATTACATTTACACTTATACACACGCGGTCACACACACAAACACACACACTTACACACACACAAACTTACACTTATACACACATTCCCTATGACACTTATACATTTAGCCATAGACACTTCATTTACACTTATACACAAACACACACACACACACACACAGCACTCACACACAGATTTACTGTACACACGCAGATTTACTTACACTTCACACACAGATTTACTTACACACGCAGATTTACTTACACATATAACGTCATATCGTAATTAAAACTTTTATGTTTTAAATTAAACCAACGTACATTTATATTATCATTAAACTATAACTAATTTTCAAAGTTCTTAAAACTTCTATAACTAAAATCAGTCATTATCCTTTTGAACAAAGAAATTATTATTAACTGTTAAATACTTTTTGTTTATAATTTTATAACTATCAAGTTTTACAATTTTTTACTAAATTTTATGAAATTTATAAAAACATATATATTTTACTACTTAAAGCAATAATAGTAAGCGTCAGCCCCTAGCACCCCTCTACACCAGGCTATGCCACGTTATGTTCTATTGACTTACTGCTAACATAACATTTATTTTAAAATCTTTTTAAGTTCTTATTTAAAAATAACAATTATTCAATTACTTTATATTTATTCGCCTCGATGTTATAAAATATTTCCAAGTTTTTTTTACAAAAAATTCGGATCTTTCTTTATTATTATTATTATTATTATTTTGATTATTATTATTATTATTTCTATGTACATAGATTGGCAATGCCCAGTCAGAGAAAAACAACAACCGCACATCCTTACAGATACGAACTGGACCTCTCTCTCTCTGTGGGTAAAATTGTGTTGAAATAACTATTCAGGCTAAATTAGGATAGATTCCTTTTTTGTATCCGCGGGGCGATTTAGACCTAATTCCAGGTCAAAATATATTTCAAACTGCCTTTTTCTGTAAAATGTGGGGCAATAACTACGTTAGGCCTAAATTTAGTCTTAAATTTTAGGAAAAGCCTTTTTGTATCCCAGGCTTATTTAAGCCTACTATCCAGGTAACAAGGTAATTCCAGTATAGAACAGATCGAGATGCATACTATAATCAATTTATGCCATATCAAAATGAAACATGCTGGAACGGTAAGATCCTTTAATCAGGTAGGAAGGAAATGTTTAACCTTTCTTGTGATGGCCGGAGGTAAGTCTTATCTCTATAATGACTCGTATGTGAGTTTGGTCGAGAATTTTTTATTCGTTTTTTTGGTTTTTACGTATGAAAAACATGTTTTTTTCATATCCTGAACCTTATCTGTGATTGCATGAAAAATTATACTGGAGGATGCGTCATATTCATGCAATTCGCTATAAAAAACTCGGAACTCGTTGATGCTCTTAAGCACTGCACAAGTTATCCATGGTTTCGTAATAAAGTGTTCTATTTTCACTAAGTGTATATCATGAACCACCTTAACATGTATACCCTCAATACAAGACATTATCCAGTGGGAAATCAAGATCCAGGAAGTAAGGGTTCAAATTCTATATAAAAGAAAACCGATGGACTTTGAATTTTTTCAAAACGTGTGGCTAACCAACTCACCTGTTATAGTACAAGCGTGATTTTTCGTCGAGTCCCAGATTACATTACTTTGTATATGTAATCACATTGAAGAGTGGCTTACAGAATATTTAAAACCAAGCCAGCTTAAACTGGACCGAAAAGTTATAGCCTTGCGAAGAAAACCAGCGGATAAGCAACTTACTCCTAATCCTTTTATAAACATCAAAACACTAATCAGTTTGGAAGTTAGATTATGGGAGAGAAATAATGAAACAGGAGTATATTTGAACCTACATCATTTGGATTCTACATTTCAGGCCTAGCGCAGATGAAATATATGTTAGAGGTACGTAAGCGCATGTTAATACAGCTGAAGAAGACATATGTGTTATCTAATTACGTGACCGTTGGGATTCATTACATGTTTATACCAAAGAATACTAACGTCGCATTTAAGAAACCCGATCGAGATCCTTACGGTTACATCGGCCGCTTCCTAAGTTCTTAGAGCGTACAGAAGATTCAATTTAATCCTACTTAGAAAACATGGCAAGAAGTAATTTGTATGCAGGTGACTAGATGTAATTTATAACATGGATATCTGAGCGGGAACTTGTTTTTAACGTATGTGTTAAAGGGCATCATCCAATATTTGGCTCGGGGCTGGTCCCCGTTTTCCGGCCCCACTAAAAAAATGGACATCGAAAATTCGGAAATCTTTCAGCGTTGACTAGTATAAACAAACCCAAAATGAGCTTTTTTTTGCCCTTCTAAAAAGTTGTTTTTCTGGTGTTTTTCTCTGGTGACTGTAGTATTTTTCTAATTTTTAAAAATTTTTAAAATCATTGTTTTTGACTATTTTCATATCAACTTTCAGATTTTTTTTGCGAAATGACTTCAAACTTGAAAATATGCATAGATGGTCATTACCTACATAGTCACTGATCGTTAATCTTTCCGGAATTATTTTTAGTTTGTGCTCAGCGGTTGTCCAACTTTTCCAACCATTTTTTTTGCATTTAAAAAGTGAAAAATTGACATATTTTTTTTCTACCATCCGATCAACATCAAATTTTCAGGGTTTGTATTTGCGGCAGGATGCATGCAATCTTTTTACTTATATAAATTTTCTCTTTGTATATGCAATAGGTTTTGGATTTGTTCTTGAACAAATTTTTTTCAAAAAAAAAAAAAGTTTTTGAAAATTTTTTTCAAAATTTTTTTTGAGTATACAAAAAAAATTATAAGTAAAAAGATGCATCTCGTCCCGACTATACAAGCCCTGAAAAATTTGATGTTGATCGGATGGATAGAAAAAAAAATATGTCCAATTTTTCACATTTTCAAATTAAAAAAAAAATGGGTTTGGAAATTGGACAAGGCTGAGCACAAAACTAAAAAATTCGAAAATAAAATCAGTGACTATTGGAGGTAATGGACCCATCTATGCATATTTCATGTTTGAAGTCATTTCGCAAAAAAATCTGAAAGTTGTATAACAATCGTTCAAAAAACATGGATTGTTGAAAAATTTGAAAATTAAGAACAGAATGACTACAGTCACAGAAAAAACACCGGAAAACAACG
>JABUQX010061374.1:0-37426 GCA_015478945.1 Trachelipus rathkii
TAACTTTTGAATATTGGTATCTGCCCGTGTATAGTATAGTGGTTAGGGTCATATCTATGTATTATTAATATATATATATATATATATATATATTATATATTAATATTATTATTATTACTTATATATATATATTAATATATAATATTTATATATAATTATATATATTATATTTAATTAGATATATATATATATATATATATTATGTAATAAATAATTAAGTTTATTATTATATATATATATTATAATATTATTAATTATAATATATATTAGTATATTAATATATATTTATTAATATTATATATTATATGATATATAATATAATTTTAATATAATTTAATATAATAATATAGTTATAATATTATTATATATAGTATATATATAATATATCTTATATATATATTATATATATATACTATTAAATATATTATATATAATAATAGTATATATGATTCAGACTATTATTAATTTTATGATTATATTAATTAATATTAAATTATATAAAAATTAAGATACTATATAGAGAAAGATGTGAAGTGATGAGAGAAAGAAGTAAGTAAAGGCGTAAGAGAGATAGATAATGAAAGTGCAATAAGATGAGAAGAGAAGTAGATAGAGACGAGAGTTATATCAACGGAGTAAGCTAATAAATAATGATTTAAACTGGATGTTACGCCACTATTATATAGATATATACTATATCATATATATATTATAATATATATATATATCGATGAAGTTATAGTATAGATATTAATTATATATATAATATATATTATATATAATTATAATATATATTAATTATATATCTATATATATATTAATATTAATTAATATATCCTATATAATTAATATATGTATGGGGTATAGTAGTGTGAGAAAAGTTATAGAAGATTGTATATAACCTAATATATATATATACGATCGATCTTAAATTATATAACTTTATCTTTATCTGATGACTAGTAGGATAGACTTATTATTTAAGTGGACTATTACAGTATACCAGTATCTAAATATCCTGCATTTCCGCAGACAATCCTCACTTAACAATGTGTAAGGATATCCTAAAAATTCTTCTTTTGTTTCACATCAGTAAGTTGAAGCGAACCAATACGATTCACTACACAAGTCACCTATATCACCATATATCGCATTCACATAATATTACTCTATATTTATATATATAACTGTGAGACATCCTACAATGTCAAATTTGACAAGCTAAATAATCATATACAATCCGTAATACCTCTGATGAATGAAATAGATATTATATTATCACGTATGTATATAACTTAATTGATAATAATTGAAAAGTGCACTATCATCAGTGAATATATAGCTCTAAGTTATAGACGAATTTTATTATTATTATTATTAATTATTAATTTATATATATTATATTAATTATAATTTATTATTATATATTATTTATATATTTATTTTATTAATTATGTATTATTATTATATTATTATTTATATATTATTATAATATTTACGTAATTTATTATATATTTATTATATTATAATAATTGATATATTATATTATTATTATTTTGATTATTATTACTTATTTAATTATTATGAAACTTATATATACATTCACTAAATTAATTATATAGCAGTTTACATTATATTAATTATTATTTATTCTCAATCTATTATATATATATATATATATATGATATATATATATATTATATTAGATATATCTATATATTCAGAGATATATATTTATTATATATATATATATTTATATATAATTAATTATAATTTATATTATATATAGTATATATAGTATATATATTATATATTATTATATATTATATATATATACTATATATATATATTATATATACGTACTACAACAGCATTACTTGCAAATTTTTATATGTAAATATAAACAATAATTTGATATTCAAATTTTAAATCAGAGAAAATTTTATATTGACAAACTAATTTAATTGAACATCCTATGCTAATCGGTTCAATTGGTTATTTTATTAACTTTGTTATTCTCTTTTTTTACTAACAGTATGGAGTTTAAAGATTTGACATTAGTTTCACGATATATAAAATCTAAAACCAGGCTCTTTCTATAATATAGTTAATTTTTCTTATAATTTTTTGGAGTAAGTGAAAGGGGAGGGGGTCGGTTAGGAGATTGTGAATACAAATTAATAATATATATTATATAATCAACCGGCCGAATGTAACTTGTACGAGGATAAATTGTATAAAATATATACTTGTAAAAGAAGCCGAAATTTAGAACTCGGTATTAGTTCTTAATGATATTGTAGTATTATGAGTATGTAAGAAAATTAAATTGTTGTGTTCTATGTAACAGTCGTGTGATGTATATGACTGTGGTATAGCTATGAAATATGGTTATCTTTTTAGTTATAGATACCATTTAAGAGTGAAAAGATTAGCCTCAAAAGTTGGTAGATTTCATACATTGAATAAAATATGAATTCTATAAATATCAACATATTCTGACTCTAAAGATGAGACCATAGCTGATAATGCATCATCGTCTGAGATAGAAACTTGTTAATTAAAGAAATTCATAATAAAAATTTACCAATTTCAGGAATTAAGACCTAAATAATATATATATATATATATATCCATGAGAGGTGATAGTAATGTATGGTAGTTAAGTAGTAAGTAGTAGTTAGTTTGATTTTAAAAATTTTCTCAGATTGTTTATTATAGTTAAGTATAGTTAAGTATGTATTAAATTAATTAATAAAGATAGATATAAGTAGTATGTTTGTTTATATATAGATATGTAGATTATATATAGAAATATAATAAACGAGTAGTAGTAGATTTAATGAGTAAGTTAATATATTAAAGTATTAAGCATAGGTAGTAGCAGTGTTAGACAGGTATAGAGTTAGTAGTTATTATTATATATATAGTAAATATATAAGCAATATAATTACAGTAGTGTGTTAAGTAATATAGTAATGTGTTGGTGTGGTGTGTGATGATGTGTGATGTGTGTTGTAACATTGTGTGTGTATGTGTGTAGTGTGTGTGTGTAAGAATAGTAGAGAGAGAGAGAGTGAAGGTAGGAGTATAAGAGAGAGAGAGAATATGAGCAGAGAGAGATAGAGAAATGGGGATTTTATAGTGGGGACAGAGTAGATTGACACAGGAGGTTAGAGAGAGGGGGGAGAAGAAGGATCTGTCTAGTGACTTGTCCATTTTTGGGCGACGAGTGTGTGCTCGTGATACAGTTTCAATGAATTAGATTGATGATTGTAAAAAAGTAAGATTACTTATTTCGTGTATGAGAGTCGACTATCATTAGCATAAGGGATATCACGAATATGGCTAACAACATAATTACATTTTATGATATTAGCGCAATGTAGGCGGAAACGATATTGAAGCGTCTTAAATGAACCTCGCTAACTTGTTGTTATGGTTGTGAAATTAAATTTTGTTTGCTTATAAATTCATAATAGTTATTTAAAAACTTAAAAAATTATGCAATCTGAAGTAAGGACGCCCTAATATAGCCGTCTCTTTGATTTCTTGTTGTAGAATTTTTGGTTTAGAGTGTATTGGCAAGAAAAATGATTTTAATTTATTAGTTTTGCCAGAGGGTGGGGGTAGTAAGTGGTGCAGAAGTGTGTGGGAGTAGGGGCAGAATGTTGGAGACCGGAAACTGTAAGAGGAGGTGGTGGGGGTCTCGGATGTCAATCATACATAGTTCTATAAAGTTATATATAAAGTGAAACCATTCTTGTATAAGTCAGGATTTATAGACGTTTAATTCAATTGTTTTATTAATAGCGCAGTGCTTTTTTTGGAAATACCCAACACAAAAATAGCTGATAGGCCTTTTAAGTAGGACAAGTTTTTTCAAGATGTATTTTAATTTGTTACTATGTTAAATACGTTAGTGTATACTTGTAATATTAAAATATGTATTTTTGCATTGAATAATTAGATTAATAATATATATATATGTAATCATAAGAGGTGCTTAGGGTATATTAAGTAGTAAATAAGGTGCCCCAATCAAGGACTAGGTTACTTATATTTACTTATATAGTGATATAATACAGTTAACAGTTAATTAACTACTTATATTTATATTGTGTAAATATTAAATTTATAAATAATATATTATGATAATTATTATATGATATATAATTATAATTAAATGTTATTTATATATAGATATAATTATATTTAAACTATAAACGTAAAAAAATGCCGAAGTGTCAAACAAATATTCTCATGTTCATTTATCATATAGGTGTGATTAAATCATAAATATATGATTAAGCTATACTCTTACATTATATATACTACCTTTTTTGTTATTGTAGTATATATATATATATTCCTTATTATGTATCATAATAAACTTAAGTATGCTTTCATAGTATATATTAAACCATATCCTTAATGAGTACAATCTAAAAGAAGTATTTAACCGCCTAATTACAATATCATCGATTAATAAAACTTAGGAAATATGGATACAAGAAAACTGATAACATATATATATTAGGATAATTCAAAGCGTATAGAATCTGTATGGAAATAATATAGCAAATAAAAATTATTATTAGCTTATTTATTTTTTTTATTTTTATTTTTTTAATATCTCGCAATAAACTACGGTATAGGTGGTATGAAAGAAATAAACTAATAACATATTATATTGAAAATTCAAGCGTTTTTAAATAGAATCTTTTAGGGGTTATGAGTACCTGTGAGGTGGTGACGCATTTGAGTAGGGGGTAGACGTTTTCTCCATAACCCTCATTTAGTGGGATAGAGTATGAGGCGGAGGATACATCCCCGCGATCACCTGCAATATTTGCCAGAGATGGTAGGCGGGGGGTAGATACGGGAGACCCTGCGCCCGGAAAGGGGGAAATTGTCCTAGCGCGCGTGTCAGACCCAGGGAGGCCAGGAGAGACCAGAGACTCTTTGCATCTTTGGGGTTTTCCCTTGGGGATTCACGAGAAGAAACTTTTTTCATTATTTATGTATATATATAACTAAAAAAAATACTTTTTTTATTATATTAAACCTTTTGCATACGTAGATTATTTTATAATGATATGTATTCGATTTTTTGATCTTACTTGCACAGTTATTAAAATTGCCCTGTGTAACCTTAGATCCTGTGGTATCTAAATATAGAAGTAGGTAGAGAAAAGGTTAACTTTATTAGATTAAATAGGAATTAAGAAACATAGAAGTTATTAGCTTTTTGATATATATATTCATTTATTGTGCATTTTTTCTCATATTCATTATAAATTTATCATTATCGCTAAGGTTTGAGTCCCATATAAATGGTTATCAGTTTTTCTTGTACCGCATTTAGTGTCTTGTTATATGAGAGAAGTGATATCAATGCTGTGGGTACTTCTATAGTATTCGTATCGCATATATTATATTAGTGTTTTGATAGTTTTATATATACTATATATATATATATATAATATATTATATTATTTATTATAAATTTAGTATATATATAGTGATATATATTCATTAAATTAAGTATATATATAATTATAGTATATATATATAGTATATTATTATATTATTAACTTAATATTATTATATTAATTAATTAATATATATATAATAAAAATAAATATTATTTTTTTCTAAATGGACATTAAATGGTATATTTTATTTTAGAATTATATATAATATATAGTATATTATTAAATTTAATAATATATATATATATATATATATATATATATATATATAATTAATTATATATATTATATATATATATATATTAATTATTAATTATTAATATTAAATATATAATATATATTAATATATTTATATACTATATATTGAACTAAATTTTGATATGAAGCACAAGCACTCATATTGTGTTACCTATATATGAATACTCACACTCAAACTGAACCTTGCGCTGTCTTACTAATTTTTTAATATGTAGCTAATACGGGGAGACTTATAGTATTTTATAGACTCGAAAGGCCTGGAGAGTCAAGAGTCCGGAGTGCGAAGTCCGGAGTTTCGGCCGGAAGAATGAACTATTTTCCAATTTATTTTTATTTTTTCCTATACCATCGTTAATATATATATATATATATATATATTAATATATATATTAATATATATATTATATAATTAATATTATAGTATTTATTATATATATTATATATATAATATATTTATATATATAATATCTAATTATATATATATGATATATATTAATTATTATATTATATATATATATATATAAATAATAATAATTAATATATATATATATTATATATATATTTAATATATATATATATTTTAATATTATTAATATTATATATATATTATATTATATATATATATATTAATTTATATTATATATATATATATATAGTATATATATAATATATATATATTATATATATATATTATATATATGTAATTAATTATATATATTTATATATTATTAATATATAATATATATTCCCATATATAATATATATATATATTAATTAATATATATATAATATATTAATTAATATTAATATATATATAATATATATATTAATTTGTTAAATATTACTAGCATCTTTTCACAAAATTTTATTTTTATTTAATAGTAAAATAATTAAAATTATCTTAATAAAGTAATTGCTTCTAAATCGAATCGGTATAAATAAGGTTTATCTGCATTATTATTTAAAATATAAGATGGTTGATTAAACTATAAGTTAAAATTGATGAATGTATGTGTGTGTTAGTGCTTCTATATAGATTATATATATTCACTCATATAGTAACGGAAACCTACAAGAATATAACACTTAAAATATTTATAGTACTAAAAACCATTACTTGTATACATAATCTTTAAGCACGCTTCAACCAGGGTCCCACAGAACTTTGATTGGGGATAGCCTACACTCCCATAGGATATACATATATGTTTAAATTTAGCAAATAAATTTTTATTAGGAATATTCATAATGAGTATATAGGTATATATATATAGCGGGATCCATATACTCATACTATTAAAAGTTAATAGGACTCAGGTATATAGGGGTGAGGGTAGGAGTGGGTCTCATAAAACAATGGTATCAATTCAAATTTTCGGAATGATTTGATTTTGGATCTGAATAACTTATCGAGAGATTTTATATTGTATTGCTTTCTATAAATACAAACCTAAAGTCTATGAATTTATTCTTACAGAGAAATGAAGAAAATTCAATCAAATACCCACGAACACTATTAATTTCATTGAATTTTTCGAGGAATTAAATACAACGATTAGTAGCAAACATGCTAAGTTGTTACATTAGGAAATGTAATTTATATTAACATAATTATTATTGAAAACATTCCAGACCAAAGAAACTGAAATTATTATCCACGCCGTTAATTGCGTGCAAAGCACATATTAGATAGCTCTATAAGAACACGACACGTAGACATTATACACACTAAGAGTTAAGTCTGTATAATGATCGTTTAAGGGCTATATATACTCATTCAATGTTTTTTCTCTATTCTATACATTTGATGTATGCGTGATAGTAAGGAGTTCTGTAGACATAGTAACAATTTGTACGAATCGCCTCTTTGTTAAGTGAGATAAATAAATAGAATATCGATATCTGCAACTAATTTTTTATATATATGTATTTAATTTAGCATCCGGGGGGGTCACCATTGTCTTCGCCCCCAATCTAATCAATCCTCCACGTATGCCTTCTTGCTTGGGCAGCGTGCCCCTCTCAGCTTCGCTCAGGGGTCCGTGGAGGATGTTTTTCTAAAAATAAACCGTGAGACTATTTTGCTGCACATCAGACATTAACTAAGAGTCACATCAATAGAGAACGATTAAGTAAAACCTTTAATAAAATAAAAGAACTCTCAGAAAAAAATCAAATCTCGATCACTTCAAACTGGCGATCTCAAGTAATTTTATTTGTCACGACTAAATAACTAGCGATACATAATATTCATATAAATTGATGTTTACAATAGATAAATTACACTAATAATAATCATAATACTAATATTATAATAATAATGATGAATAATAAATCATAATTCATAATAATATTAATATATTTTGCTAATTTGTTCAAAATTATCAAATTAATAAAAATATTTTTTAAATTTTATAAAAAAATGTATTTACCTAATAGAGATCGCATTAAATTTCACTAGATATCGCTATGTAAGTCATCGCTAATAATAGCCCATTGCCCACCGCAACCAATAAAGAAAATAATACTTCTTTATATAAAATTCAGTGTGCACGTCAGTTCTTCGACCTTGTGGTGTGTATCACTAGGAGTTTTTTCGTGCCTTCTATAAGGAGGCTAAGATCACACCTCCGTTACTAAATGTCCAGATACTACTGACTGATAGTAGCTGATATTCTATGAGGCCTAATAATACCCTAGTTATATGCTAATAATTAATAATGTGAGAAAAGTAATAAAATTATATATTATATAAATGAAAATATAAAAATAAATTATATATAATAGGACGAAATTTTACATTATAGTATTATCATATAATAAGTAGTAATATGAAATTATATTTATTTTAAGGTAAGGATACTCAAATACGACATATCAACGGACATATATGATATATATAATCATAATACACGCACACTAGCGTGATACGACTATACACAACACTCAACAGCACACTAACACATATATACATACTCTCCAAACAATAACCCCTTCAGTAAACTTTCACCTGCTACAGGATGACTGACACTAGCGCACAGCCACCATAGCAGATGCTACTGCTGTATAAGTGTTTTGATTCGACGACATAGAGAGACCACGATGGACTAAATTTAAAGCGCGAGAGAAATTGTATCCTTGCGAGTAGTGTTGAATATATCACCGCACCCACCAGGAACCTCATTCACGCCGCACTCGAACGTGGTTCCTGTGTTTCGGGACATATGGGTGAAATTAATATTCACCACAGGAACAATTCATCGCGCTTTATACTTTAGTCGCGATTCGTGGCGTGGTCCGTCAACACTTACGCGGCCTCTGTCTAGGCCACGAGTATCACTCCCAGCAGTGAGTGATTACTGAAGTGGTTATTTTATTGAATACCTTCTCACACTTCGTTTGAATTTAGATAGCGCGATATAGATTGAACACCTACAATCTCCAACAAACTAATATATATTTATATTATAGTATACTCACTTAACATAATATATTTAATATATATATATATTAAATATATATTTAATTAATATATATTTATTGTAATAATTAATTAATATATATATATATAGGTATATTAATAATTATATAAACTAAATATATATTAATTATATATTATAGGTATATATATATATATATTAATATAATATATTAATATTTATATATTATATATTATATATTTATTATATATATAAGGTCAGCGCAGGTGTGGTAGAGGAGGTTGAACCCATACTTCCATCTTCAAGAAAATTATTTAATAAACGATTCAAAATTTTTTATGTAATGATATAATTAAAAAATATATAGCTATATAAACTGAAATAATATTATAATATATATTAATATATATAGGTCTAATTGACTAACATACTATTTCTATACGGATTAGTTATGTTATATAGGTGAGGGATATTATTTTATATAATCGTAACTGATGAGTAGTGTAAATATAACATTATTGATAAGTATAAGGAAATAATTTTATTATATAGCTAATATATAACTATATTTATATATTCGACTATATTAAGATTGTACGAAAATTATGTAAATAAAGCTTACACAAAAAAAGAATTTAAATTATTAATTTTATAGGCAATCGTGTGTTGCCGGAAACGTGCCGGTAGGCACCGTACATCGTCACTATGAGGTCTGCCATGCATGTGGGGGTAGTGAGGTGGCATACGTATGTATTCCCACTTCTTACGGTGTATTATTCAGTTAATTTAATAAAAAAATTAGAAAAAAACCTCGCTTGACTTTAATTTTGTTCGTTAGGTAATATTGCATGATCATATATATTAATAATATATTAATAACTATAATATTAAGTATTATTAATTATATATATGATATATATATATTATATAAATTAACTATATATTATTTATATATTATAATATATATATTAATATTTTATATTAATATATATTATATTATCATTATATATATATATATATCATATATATATTATATATATAATAGTATATAATATATAGGTCTTATTTCAATTTTAATAATGAGAACTTTCTTGGGCATTATCCCAAAATATATTTTTAATCTTGTATGATTAAAATAATTATTTGCTTGCAGTGTTTTATTATATAGAGTTATTAAGAATTAAAAAACTAAAGCTAATGCAGGCACAAGGCTATAGTGTGTATAGCCATTAGGCAGACCGTGATCCTCATGAAGCGCTCTGCTCCTAAATATATGCGCGGCTTGCGCGGGCGAGAGGTGCCGTTGTAACATACATTTACTTAGCTCAGCTGTTAAATTTAACGTGGGAAACGTCTATAAATATAAAATATTGCTTAATAATATTTTATAATTTTATTATAAATTTAAATTTAAAATATATTCAAAATACATAAATTTTAAACGTATATAAGCTATTGCAACACATTGGTTAAATCATTATTTTTGCATAAAAAAATCATCAATGGTATAACTTGAAATCTGAAGAGAAATAAAAGCTCAGTTTGCTTGCGTTGTATTCTCTCCCCAAAAACAATTTCTGTAACCTTTGAAACTATATGATAAACTCCTCACTCCTCATAAAATCCTACTCAGTATCCCTCCATTCGCGGAAGAAAGTTCCCGTTCTTGCCTCATATCTACAAACCGCATGAGCATTAGTCTTTCGTTATGAGGTTTTTCATGAAGGACTTTATAAGAAGCATATTAATTAAATATTTTTTAAATTAAGTATGGAGAATTTTTGAATCTGTAGGATGTACTTTTGTAGATCTATTACTTAGAATTTTAAAAATCAAATAAAACTCAACTTAAAATGAATTAAATATCATAAAATAAATAAATTAAATATGGAAAGTGAATAAGTAGAATAAATGGATCAATAATAAAAAAAAATAATAAACACTTAATATAAAAAATATTATTACCAAAAAATAATTTATATTTTATTGATTCTTTTTAAAAGAAACACAACAAAAAGAAAAATTTTACGAGTGATAATTTGCAGCTTACCTACTCTCTCCAATACAAACTAATTTCATTTTTATATCAACTTTTCATGAGTTTTTTCTGCCGTTGGGGCAGTGATGATGCTCTTATCAAAGAAAATTAAACTTATAGAAATCAGAGAGGGAGATAGGAGTGGGATACAATGAAATAGAAAAAGTTTTCAAAGAAAGGAAAAAACTAATAATAGGAAAATGAAATAAATATAATAGATGAAGGACTCAAAGGGGGAAATGACTAATTAATGTTTATAGACGCACATACCGTGAGAGATAGAGGAGTGGAATACCAACGGGATATATAATGTTGATGTTATACAAACTCGCTACGATAGTGACTAGATATTTTAATAAATACCAGCGGAATATAATTTCACGATTAGATATTAAAACGGTTATTGCTAGTGTATTATATACATACTATATATAGTATTTACATATGGCACTTCTCAAAAGCTATACATTATATTTACAACTATATTTATTTGATAATATAGGCATGATTTTGGCTATGTATAGAATGTATACATTTTTAAAATTATTAAATACGTGTACTTTTATACATCTATAGGGTCACCTATAAAAGTATAGATACGGTAGAATATATAAACTCTTAATATATATATAATTTATCTATATTAAATATTATAATTATATAACAAAAATTTAATAGTTAAGTATATATATATATATATATATATAGTATATATAGGCTCATAGATCCAATAAATCCTTAACGTTTTTTCTTCTAAAACTCAATAAAATTTTAAAAGTTTAATTTTTACAACTTTGTTTTAAATTTTTTAAAAATGTTGGTAAAAAAATTACTTAATTAAGTGGTAATATAGGTTTATTCATAAGACATTTTATTCCATTACATTCCTTTAATATATAATATATATATATATAATATATATATAGATATTAATATATATATATATAATTTATTCCGTATACTATACTCATACTATAAGATACCACATAATAAATATGGGATTAAAATATATATAAACTATATAAAAAAAAAGATGCACTGACATAATATATATATTAAAACTAATATATTATATTATAGTATAATATATATATAAGTATATATACTATATATATATATATAGATATATATATATATATATATTATATATATAATAATATAATATCTATATTATATATATAATATATATATATATATATATATATATTATATTATAATATATATATATAATAATATAGTAAAATATAGGCTATATGTATTAGGGTAAAAGTATTATAATGAAGCCTAGGATCTAGATAAGTTATAACTGCAATTTTCAAAATATACAGAGACGGATAGCGAAAACGGTGAATATTATCATTGCTGAATCCCTTGGCAAAAATTTAACGCGGTGATGTAAAATAATAAATATAAAAAAATAAAACAAAAAAACAAAAAATACATATCTCGAAAACTACAATAGCTACGGAAAAAAGAAATCATTTTTGGAATCCTTGTAAAATTTTGGAATTCGGAAATGTAAATAAAAAAAAATTAAAAAAAAAAATTAAACATAAAAAATTGGCTATTTTTTTTTGGCGGGTGCTTGGGGACATAGTATATATATATAATTTTGTAAAGGACTATAACATAATTCCCTTAGGGGGCTCGAGCCGACGGGGTAACACATGGGGGGGGACGTTATATACCTCATACGCGCCGTAGTGGGCAGGGCGCGGAAAGGAACCTACCCGGATCAACCAAATACCAAAGTAAAGAGGGGGGTTTCCCGGAGACCGCTCCCCGGAGGGGGAATTAGTCCCTAACCCCGTAGTTGCTCTGAACTGGCCGAGGACCCTTCGACTCCTACCAGTCAGTGCGGGGTAATACACCTTGGGTATTCTTAGTTAAACAAAAACCCTTAAGCAAAATTTAATAGAAAGTTAATATATATTTTAACGAGTAAACCTAAACAGCTCTCAAATAGGCCTTCTATAATCATTTACTGAATGATCATTATTTTACATATTTTTTGATATATATTTATTTTATTTTAGCATTTTATCTTATCCAAAATTTTACGAGATTCCAAAAAATGTCTTCCTTTTCGCTGTAGCTATTGTAAGTTTTTGAGATATATCTTGTTTTTTTTTTTTTCTTTTATTTTTTTTTTTTTTTTTGCATTTTTCTCACGCACTAAAATTGGCCAGCATTCCACCAATGTTGCTCCTTTTTCCTGGTAGACTGTTGTATCGTGTTTTGAGATATGGAATTGTTGGCTCTTCTAGAGGGCCTGACCTATATTAGGTATATTATATATATATACATAACTATATAATATAAGTATATATTGTATATATAATATATTTATATATTGTATATATATATATAAATATAATATAAGTATATATATAGGTATATATAATAGTATAAATATTTATATTTAATATTAATAATTACGTTGTATGTGTGTTAATCTAAAAATCTTATAAACAGGACGAAATAATGGTTTTTCCTTCATCTTCTCTTTTACTCCACGCATACGTCGTCGAAGGTAGTAGATGATCAAATCACTTTAATCGTATTCACTTCGTTTTTGTATTTTAGTTTTATATTTAAAAAACACTCCACGCACTTTCCACCGTCAATGTTATATTGGTCTCAGTTCATAATGGCTATATTGTAAGGGTTTATTTATAAGCTAAAACTTTACGGAAACGTGTTGAGAGAAATAAAAGGTATTAAATAGTGTTTATTTATGTAACTATGGGGTAGAAAATGTGAGATTAACTTGTAGCTCTTTATCTAGATGCAATACCTTGATAACTATAATACTGACAACGTCCATTAATCCTAAAGTCCTCTTATGTTAGACTCTTTTTTACACAACATAATATATTACATATATTACTAACTAATCATAATTTTCGCTAACCATACTAACTAACCTAAACACCTTATAGCCTAACCTAACACTACTTCCTAACCGTAACCTAACCAACCTAAACAACTAACCTAACTACACCTATAATATACCTAACTTTAAGGACCTCGAACTTAGAGAAATCCATAACGTATAAAAAACATTGAAACGGGTATACGGACCTATAGATGAGTGTGCTGAAGGGTATTTCGGCTATATTGGAACTATTTATAACCCCTCCTATAAAATAGTGGTTCAATGATTCTATAATTGGAAACCTCCCAGGCAAGTTAGTTACCGAAGAGTTAATTATATAACATACACCGAGGCATGGTTTAGTCATAAGTCATTCTATTTATGTCACTACTAATTTTTGTTCTATCTTAAATAGAACTGGAGTTATGAATCGCCATATATAGAGAAACACTAAGGAGAACAATAAATAAAATACTGAGAACGACATTTTTTGGAACATTATTATATTTAAGCACAATACAACGTTCAAATAAATCACATTAAAATTTTGAAACATTTAGTTTAGGAAAAAAAACTTAAATATATAAATAAAACTTAAAAGAAAATGATTTTTATAAATTTACTAATCTTCTATCTCTATACTCAATAATTATATAATTGAATTACTTATTTTGTATTCAGCTTGGTAAATTTTGTACTTATTTCATGTATTAACAAATACTCTTCATCAAAGGTATAGAAATAACACTATGTAACTGACACCGCTACTATAACCTCACAACATATGAGTTATAATTATTATGATATTAATATTATATTATATTTATATATTATATTTAATATATGATATATCTATAATTTATCTATATATAATAATATATATATATATATATATATATTATAATATGATGTTAAATATATTATATTAATAATAATAAATTCATAATATTATATATATCTTTATTTAATTATTATATTTATATATTAATATAAATTAATATATATTAGTAATATATTATATATAATATATATTATTATATTATTATTAATTTATAATATATATTATATTCTTATATTAACGGGTTAATATATATATATTCTATGATATATATTATTATATTATTAATTAATATTTACATTAATTATATGTAGTAACTATGATGATTAAGTATATCATTATAAGTTCATTACGCCTCATTATATAACCTATATAATCTATCATAACTCACGCTAGCGTAGCTATAGTACCTTCACCTATGCGGAAACTTAGACACTACGCTCACTATAACATATACTAACTCACCTATCTAAGAAGATATCTCTAACCTTACTACTACAAATATATTTACATACTGAGACTCCTATATAGTAGTATACTCCCTATGATTGCCAACTTTATGGTTTATTCAGGCCCTAGTTTAGGCTGGGTGAAAATCTATTCTGAGTCACAACGTTATTAATAAGTAATAATTCAAATATCAATACAAAAAGAAAATAAATCTAAAATGATTAAATTATATAATAATATATTATAGGGATAAAGGTACATATAATGCATATTACTAAATACATATAATATATTAAATAATAAATTTATATAATAATAATAATACTATATAACAAATAATGATAATAATAATCAATAATAAGTTTAAGAAGACTGATAATGATAATGATAAAAATTTGTAAAATTAAATAATAATAATAATAATAATAATAATATAATAATAATAATAATGAAATAATAATAATATAATAATAATAATAATAATAAAAGGCTGATTAAACAATATTAAACTCTATTAATATTAATAATAATAAATAATAGACACTTAATTTAATATTTAATTTTAAACTCATTAATATGAAATAATAATAATCACCTCAATAAGAAGTGTTATATAAATCGAGCACTGGAGAGGTTATATAAATTTGTCAAAGAGAGTATCTGGAGTAGTAACATACTTAGGTGAAAATCTTTCTTGAAAGCTGGACCTGGTTGATAACCTGTTATAGACGGAGTCGGTAATTGGAATAGGAAACTATTATGGGTGGTCGCCCATCTGCTTCGGAGCAGGCATGATGATGGTGGGTTTGTATAGGGAGACTCCTGACTGTTTGAAATAACGGCAACTACGATATTTTACCTGAAGTAAAATAATAATCTATTCTTGTTTTTGCATTTTGATTGTGACCATTGATGAGAGCTAAGCTTTGTTTCATCATATTTATCGCAAAATGGATTGAAAATATAGCATAATTAGTGTATACTTGTGAGCTTTTTCTACTATATATGGCTGTGTTATTAACTCCTTTTGTATGCTAAGCCAAAAATTCAGCAGACAATAGATCAAGTTCAGTCCTTCTCAGTTTATTTCGCAGATATAGGAGATATAAGCGCAGAAGATATCATTAATTTGTTGCTTCTTTCCATGTATGCTGTGAAATCTAGTTCTTCAGCAATATATGCTTTTGAAATGGGGAACAATTCTCGGCTCAAAGAGTTCTTAGCAGGAAGAGAGAAGGAAAAGTATTAATCTACTGCCTCTTGCAATTTTTGTTTCAAAAGTGAAAATTCTAAGTATATTGGAGTAATATTCTAGCTTTTCCTGCCATTTACTTTCGAAATATTTTCAAAGAGGCATGGAAATTGAAATAATCACGTTTTAGCTCAATTGCAGAATCCAAGAAAATGCTACTTCTCGATGAAACCCTTTCATTTTCATTGGTTTGAACAAACTGTTGTTTCTTGTCGTCCCTGCTAAATATATTATATAGTTTTACATTTATAGTTTTTACTCTATAAGTTTTGAGGATATGACAGCTGTAAACACCAATCATCTTTTTGCAGCAACTGTGAAGATGAAAATAGCATCATTGTTATATACTTTTCTCAAAAAAAGACTTGTTAGTTCTTCTTGAACGTGTAAAAGATATTACGTGCGGCGTGTCATGATAATTCTACCACCCGAAGAAGTAATAATGAAGATAGTATGGGGCATCATTCACCAACTTTTTCAAAGAGTCCTTCACTTCAAAGGTTGCGATTTAATGTAATTTATCATCTTCACAACATGATTTATAACTTCAGCGAACTGCTCACCACATTTTATCTCACCTATGTTAGATGACTATCACTTCGCTGTGAAGAAAGCAGTAGAGTTATATATAGTCAATATGTATACAATTATTATGGCAATGTAATAGTGCTGGCTGCAATAAATCCTTTATGCTCTCTCCTCTGTCATTGAATGGTTTTGCTTTACCATCAGTACATTTGTCACGAATCAGTCGTGTCCATATAAGAACCATTCGTTTTACTAAATGAGATCAAAGGAGAGAGAACGGCAAGATTGAAAATATCGAGGCGCCGTATACTACGTATGTTATCCACTTCTAATATGAGCTAAAAGCAAAAGTCTGCCTTCACGATTATTTTACCGTCAGGTAAAATCCAGGCATCCAAGAGCTGATTTTTGGCAGTAATACCAGTACTTTCATCTATTTGTAATAGCAAATTTGTGGTGAGTTTTTATTTTTATCTGTGACTTGTTCATTTATTAACAATTATAATGTGTGACAATTGTGTACTCAAGTATAGAAATTCTATATGGCTAGGATTAGCTGTTAATTAGTGTTCGTAGAGAGAGGTAACTCCTTTGAAAATTTTGTATGGTTTCAACGAATAATATTTGTAGTCAACTGAGCACGGGTAACTATAAATCGAGTCGAATTATTCTTCTTCAGGCTCTGTTGTTTAGTAGAGTTTCATTTTATACTTGGGAAGCACGTATTCGGCCAATATATCTATAACTCTGCAAGCTGACAAGAAACGTCACTTGTGGTTAATTCTCAACATGTCTAGTTACCTACATTTTCTTGATTTTCCTAATAGCCATGAAAAATATGAGCCAGGTTTCTGGATACACCTGGGTGCTTCGTAGTAAGAAAGATGTCTCTTAAGTTTGTTGGGTACCATGGCTTAGCGTTTCACCACACACTAAGCAAAGGGGACATGGATTATCTGCATAGTTGTTCCATGAAATCCGTAAGACAAATCACTCTCTAAATACGTTCTTTTCTTTTAAAAAGGTAAATTCTTCTGATGTTGAAGATCCAGGAATGATAATGGTCAAATTACTCTCACTTAAAGTAGGTGGTATAAGTTCGCTCTCCTATTTCTTGAAAAACTTTTTGAACATTTCTAGCACAATTTTTAAAAGAAAATGGAAAGCAGTTTATAAATTAATACAAATCAGACATAGACTCATAGACTTATAGAGGTCCAATACCCGGGTAGACATACCGAACATCTTTACTGTCTTACGCCTCGGCAGATAAGAAACCACTCATTTTTTGTCTTTGCATAACTTACGTAAATAACTTATAGTACCTCATACGTAAATCGGATATATCTACATAATCTGATCATTATCCTATATATATATATTATTCTATATAAATATACCATAATTATCTACATAGGGTAAGATAATAAGACTAGTAACATAAATAGTACTATAATATGGTGATATGTTTACATATATATGATATACTATAGTTACTAGCTTATATATCAATTATAATTCAATTTTTGGTTACTTAATAATAGAATAGACCTAAGTAAGATAAGAATATATATAATTATAAATAAATTTAACTATCCAGGAGAGAGGGAGGTTTAAAAGTACCTTCTTAAAAGATAATTATGCTCCATAATAAATTGAAATAGTGATATTTCATTTAAAATGGTTAAAGATGTTACATTTAGATTTAAATTAAAATCACGCGGAACCCCTGACAGATCTCGCGGCACACCGGTTGGGAATCTCTGATTAATATATATTATACTATTATATTAGTATATATAGTTATATATATACTTATAATTATACATAATATATTATTAATATATATATATATCAAATTTATAAAATATATATATATTAATATACCTCATCATTATAATAATAATATATATATATATTCTATTATATAAAATTAAACATATCTATACTCTAATACCTATAAATTTATATATATATATATATATATATATATTTAATTAATTATAAATATAATTATTCTCCATGGTTTTCTTTTCTAGGTGTTCTAGTTGATAATTATTAGTAAAGGAAGTTTACTATAGGAGTATTTGTGTATTTATTAATGTTTAAATCTTATATTTTCACATAATTATTAATTAATATTAAATAAAACTGCTTAATAAATTTATTCATGCATATAATTATTTTGCAAGATTAAGTTTAGGTAATAAGTTTTGATAGGCTAATGAAGATATAAGATAAGACATATAAAATCTATACCCTTTTTTTTATTTATTTTTATTTTTTACAATTTAAATATAATTGAAACATATATTAACCATAGATATTCCTAGTAAAATCATTTTTAACTAAAATATCAATGGGGACGCACCCCTAGAGATTGGTCCAATGTATCTATTTTAAAATATTTCAATTGCTATTTTTAATTTTAAGTATTTAGAAGATAGTTATTTACTCATCACAATTTTAGTTTATAATTTCAATATTCCGTTTTCTTAATTAAATCCTTGCCATTTAGGAAGTTGTAAAAGTTTTCAAAGGACTCTTATAATAGTTTCATAAAGGGTCTTGTTGAACTTGTAACATTTACTTATCTATAAAATTCTTCTTTCTAATTTGACCTACCTGATTCATTTTACAATGCCAGTGGAAAATCGGAGATTCTATAAAAGTTTTAATGTAGATATAGAAATCTTTTAAGATTGGAAATTATATAAGAGTCACACTAGAGTTTAAATTCTTCTGAAGGTAAAGGTGATCTTCCCTGTCGAATTAACTAAGAAATGAAGATATTCACAGCATAATTTACTAATTTTATACATTTAAATCAAGAGTCAATGATTATATGAAAGAAATATTACCTTTTAATCCAACTTACATAAGCACCAACACACCTATATACTTTATTCAGTTAGTGCTATCGGAGCCAGAATTCCAAACTGCAACAAAATTGGATTTGTAAAAGGTTTACTTACATACTTTCAATAATAATTTAAAGAAATAAAATCTGAAAGAGATTTGAAATTAATTTTTGGAATGAAGAATAAATATTTTTCTCCAAAGGAATACAAATGCGAGAGAATCCCGGGCAAAGTTTAAAAAATTAGACAGCTTATTATTATTATTAATATTATTATTATTTATATTTATTATTATTATTTTATTATTCATTATTATTATTATTATTATTATTATTATATTATTATTATTAATGTTATAGTATCTAGTATATATATTATAATATATATATAATATTATATAATATATATATATATATATATATTTATATATATATATATATAATATCTATATTTAATATATATATATATATATATAGATATATGTATATAATATATATAAAGGACACACAAAAACAAAACCAATATTTATAATAATCCATATGATAAATAGAAAGAAGAAAATAAAGAATTAACATAATAGTTATAATAATAATAATAATAATAATAATAATAATAATATAATAATATATATATAAATTTAAATAATAATAATATAATAATAATAATAATAATATATATAATAATAATAATATTATAATAATAATAATTTGATAACATTATTATAATAATAATAATAATAATAATAATAATAATAATAATAATAATAATCATAATTAAATATATAATAATTAATAATATAATAATAATAAATAATAATAATAATAATAAATAATAAAATGTTACAATATCTTTAACACATAGGTATATATATAAACAAGAACAAAACTTCCAATTTATGACCATGACAATAGAACAATGACAATGACAATAATAATAATAATAATAATATAATAATAATAAATAATAAATTCATTTAATAATTAATAATATAATAATTAATATTAAATAATAATATATTAACTGGTTTAAAAAAATATTTATGTTACAAAATTTTTCAAATTTTTATAAGTTTAAAACTTATATTTTCTTCCCTTTGATCAACTCTATATATCGTTTACAATATTTTACAAACTACAATGTAATACGCAATTAATTATAATAACTAAAATAATTCCCTAGTATCTGAAAGGTGTCTACTAATTGCAACACATGTCGTGTCATTTGAGACCGAAAATATAATTAATAACAATAAGTATACAAAAAATTGATATAATAACATAACCATAAAACAATAATAATAATATATATAATTATAATAATAATAATAATAGATATATAATAAATAAATAATAATATAATAATAAATAATAAATAATACATAATAATAATGAATAAATAATAATAATAATATATGCATAATAATAATAATAATATTAAATAATAA
The DNA here is from genome assembly GCA_015478945.1 of Trachelipus rathkii. NCBI lineage: Eukaryota > Metazoa > Arthropoda > Malacostraca > Isopoda > Trachelipodidae > Trachelipus > Trachelipus rathkii. Next base: position 21,483 of record JABUQX010061374.1, read on the forward strand.
TAATTAAATAATAAATAATATAATAATATAATAATAATAATATATAATCAATAATTATAATTATCAATAATATATATATTAAAATAATATAATATTAATAATAATAATAATTAATAATAATAATAATAATATAATAATATAATTAATAATAATATGAATATATAATTAATTAAATAATAATAAGATAATAATATATTAATAATTATAATAATAATATATAATAATAATAATAATAAATAAATAATAATATAATAATAATAATAATATAATAATAATAATAATATAAATAATATAATATGAATGTATAATATAAATAATAAGATTAGGATTACAAAAGATTGATAATAATAACAGTAATAGATTATTATTAAAACATAAATAGTAATATTTGCCATTGCAAATACACAATAATAATATAATAATTAATAATAATAATAATAATATAATTAAATAATAATAATAATAATAATAGATAAATAATAATAATTAATAATAATAAATAATAATAATAATAATAATAATTATATAATAATAAATACTAAATAATAATAAAAAAAAAATATATTTATAATAATATAATTATAATTTATTATAGTACTATCAGACAATAAATAATAATAATAATATAATATATAATAATTAATAATAATTATAAATTTATAATAATAATATAATAATAATAATAATAGTAATAATATATAATAATATATGAATGAATAAAAATAATCCAAAATGGTAATAATAACAATGATAATAAAATTTGAGAGCGATATACCGTTAAAAGCTCTTAAGACAATAACGTGATCATGATAATATGACTAGTTTAAACAAATAATAATGATAAGAATTTGCATATAAGAAAATATTAATATAAGGAAATTAATATATAAAATAAAAATAATAATAATAATAATAATCAATATAATAATAATAATAATATAATAATATAATAATATAATAATATAATAATAATAATAATATAATAATAATATATAATAATAATAATAATATATAAATATAATATATAATAATATATAATAATGATAATGATAATTGATATGAATAATGATAATGATAAATGATAATAATAATAATAAATAATAATAATAATATTATCATAATAATAATACTAATATAATAAAAATGAGGTATAATAATTAATAATAATATAATAATTAAATAATTAATAAGTCATATCTATGAAAATAAGTATAGACATAATCATAAGATCAATCCCTTGTTATATTGTGGTAATTACTGTATAATTGAAGCCATGTTGATAGTCTTTCAAATTTTCTCTTTTTTTTTTATTTTTTCTTTTTCCTTAAATGCTTCAGTATAACATTTCTTCATTGTAGAGTTTTTATGAAAATCAAAGGTTATAATTGCATGAATGTTCTTTTGGTGATTAAAATTGTATGTGACAATCCCAAGTGCTTGAAAACAGTAATTATTAATAGTACTTATTTCTCCCTCTGTTTGTCACTTGTGATTTTTAGATGCTCCTTGCAGATGAATTATGAATATAAAACTTTCAATTTGTAAAGTATACTTTGTTTTTTCGATTTAGGTTGATTCTTAAGTGAATCTATACTGCTTCTTGTTTAGTTTTCTTCCTACCTATAGAAGGAGATTATACGTGAGGTCATATCTCTAGTTCTTTATATTTTAGCTCTTTGTATTTGGTTATTATGAAAAGATTGGTTGTAACGATATTAGGAAGTTTTTAATGCCTTTTGATTAGTAGTAATACTTGTGCTGATTCCTTTAATATTGAGAAAATTTCTCATTTATTAGTTTTCCTACTTTTCATCAAATTGTAACTATTTTAAGGTATTTTAAAGTAACTGGCCCCTGTATGCTCATAGAGGTTTTTAGTTGGGCTTAACATGTCGGATTGATAGCTGTATTATTGGCACATAAAATAATCCGAATATTAAAATTCTTAATGACTTGATTTTGCATATGTACTATGCATAATAGTACTGAGAAGTACTATATATTATTATATCGATTTGTGGATGTATATTATGCATTAGTAAATTATTTATTTAATTATTTATATTATTATTATTTCTATTTCAGTATTTCTACGAAGTAGTAATGTAATTTGTATTATTATTGGAATAGATCTTTTTCTCATAATTGTAGTAGTATTATTACATTAATATTTTGCTTAGTTAGACGTACTAGATAAAAGGTTTAGATTTATGTTTCCTTGAATGTCATTTATTTTCATACTAAACTTACGCCAAGCTATTCTCTAAGGCATTTCGATGAACCCACTTGTTATCACAGTCACTCTTTAATTTTTATGTTTGAAATTGGATCAAGCTATATAATATTGTTTGTCATGCTTATTATGATGTAATGGACGTTTTTGCCAACGTTTTAAGTGTAGGTTCTCTTTATTATGTAATCTTTCCATGTTGATAGATATCTATATTACTTAAGAACTGTTAATCTTTGCTCAGCTTATATAGTGAATGGTGGTTGGTGTACCCGATTTCTATATTCTCTCTATTTAATATTGACTACTATAAATACTAGCAAATTGTTAAGGGACCATATGTAAAGATATTCAGTGTAGATTAATACCATCATTCCTTGGGTAAATATACAATTGTAAATTTATGAGTCATAAGGCCACCTATAAGAATCTCTATTTGTGCATACATCACTGACAAGTATGTGTTATCGTATGTGAAACGGTAAATCCAGAAATAATAATTTAATTAATTTTACATCATTTTATTTATTTCACATTTATTATTCATACAGTATTGAACCAACTGTATTCACTTTAAGATATATATATAGTTTATTAAATACCATTGTAGGGTGTATTACCACAATTCTTATTTCCTTTTATTACTCATTGTAATATCAATTTAAATTATTATAATTATATGTATTATAATTTATTAACATTATATATTATAATTATAATTAAATCAATGTTATTATATGAAATAAATTATATATTATAAGTATTATTATACGACTATTATCTTAAATAAATCACAATTTTAATAGATAACTTATAAAATTAAAATATGTTAACAAAATGAGCAGCTTAAATTTTATTTTCTTTGATGTACAATATTGTCATTAAAATTAAAATTATAAATAGACATTTTGAAAATTTATATTACAATATAAGCAATTAATCAATTACAAATTACAATAACAATACAATTTATACAAATTAACTAAATATATAATAATTATTATAATTTAATTATATAATTATATAATTTATTAATAATATATATAATTATTAATTATAAATAATTATATATAATTTATATTTATAATAATTATAATTATTAATATTTTAATTATAATATATAATTTAGAAAAAATATATATTACAGATATAATTATACCTACAATTGTAATTTATATCTAATATTCTATATAAAATTTAAAATTTTATCAATTTTATTTTAATTTTTATTATATTTAATATTTAATTTTTAAATTTTTATTTAATTTATTTGATCTTTTTAAATTTTAATTATTAAATTATATTAAATAACTATTTATTTTATTATATATAATATATATATATATTTTTAATTATATAATTATTAATAAAGAGAATAATATAAATATTAATGAATATTTAATATTAATATATTTGATAATATTTATAAAACATGAATAAACATATATTTTAGTATAATTAAATTATTATTAATTATTAATTATTTAATTTTATATATTATTATTTAATATATAGTATATAATTATTTTTAATATTTAAAATATTTTATATTTATTAATATTAATATTATTAAATTATATATTATTTAATATTTAAATTTTAATTTTAAATATTATAATTTTAATTTATAAATTTTAAATTTATTATAATTTTTAATCTTATAATTTTTATTTTTAATTTAATAAAATTTTAAATAATTATATATTATTAATTAATATATTCTTTTAATTATATATATAAATTTACATTTAATATAAACACTAATTAATCCATCTAATATTATTTTAAATTAATTACTGATATAAAAATATACTTAATTTATAATATGTATAAATTAAAACTAAAAACATTTATTTTCTATATTAATTAAATTAATTATTTAATATAATTAAATAATTTATTATAATAATATATTAATAATAATAATAATAATTAAGAAATAATATATATTAATTATATAATACCAAGTTTCCATATGTTAAATAATAATAATTTAAATAAATATATAATTTATTATGCTTATTTTAATTAATTTACTTTAATTATATTATAATATACATTAATTGCTATTTGGTGAATGTAAACAGTATCACCTATTTATATCACAATTAATATCTAGAAAAGTTTAATTTACCTATAAACCATCCTTAATTCCTCACCCAAACATAATATAATTAAAATATATAATAAATTAATTAAACGTATAATACTAAAATTTGTATGACAATTAGAGAAGTAGTAATATATATGATTTAACTCTAGGAACGATATACCTACTTATCTCCCAATTGATATTATGAGATATAATTTTTTATGAACAGATATTTGTTATTAGTTGGATGTATCATTGAGTACGCGAGTACTACTTGGATAAGGCAGTATATCATTAACATATATTATAATATTATTAAATATATTATATATATATATATATATATATATATCTTTAATATATATATTATATTATATTTAATATATAATAATTAATATTATATTTATATACGTATATATAAATTATTATTATTAATATATATTTATATATATTATATTAATATTTTATATATAATATATTTATATTATAGTAATATATAATTATATATATATATATTATTAATTATACTAACTTACGTTACAAATAAAATGCAACGCAACATTTTATATTATAATATAGTATATATATAATATATAAATATTATATAATATAATTATTAATATATATATTAATTACTATATATTATAATTATATTATATATTTATATAGTATTATATTATCATATATAATTAAATATTAATATATATTATATATTTTATTATATACTTACCATACTATTTATTCTACTTTTTGGTGGTGTATTTATTATCTTTAAATATCCAATGCTCATATTACTTTTATATTAAAATAAAAATTATTTTTATATATTTTTTTGAGTGTATAAGAAAAGTTTGTACTTTGTGAGTTACGATTGATCAAAAACAATAAGATTGGGACAAATTAAATGTGTGGTATTCATAATTTTTTTTCACATGTTTGATAAATTGATATATTCTTAAAGACATCAAATGATAATGTTTTAACTTTTAACTAGGTGGTAAGCCAGTTTGAATTTGACACCTAATGACGTTTCATACAATAAAATCAGCTTCAAATCTTAAACTTGCATTAGAATGTAAGAAAAAAATATAATTATAATATAAACTATTTGTTATTTTTTATTCCTGTTTATAACAAATTGTAGATCTCCATCACAACAACTGATTCCAATTGTTGTTTGTAACAAAAGAAATCAGCGTATGCCGGCGCGTTCAATTTTACACGAAATTTGTGCTAAAAATGGGACAAATTTTGTTAGCATAGCTTACGAAAACGAACAAAATGGAAAACGTCTTACAGGTTTAACAAACTTTAAACGAGAAATGTAGAGTCATCATTGTTCGTCTTCGTCAATATTAGTGTAAAATGTAGATCGTGGGCTTTTCTCAAAAGTTATCACTTTTAAAAAATTAGAGTATAAATTATAAAGTCAATGTCTATTTCTTTTTAGATCAAATTTAGCAATTTAGATAATTGTGAGTGAGAACCTACTTATTTTTATGAAATTTGCACAAAACCATAAAAAAATGTATTGTTGGTTGGTTCCACTGGGTACCTCTCCAGGGAGCTGCCTAACAGGGCTGGGTTTTTTATGGTAAGATTCCTCCAGTAAAATGGGAAAATATTGAAAAAACATGTAATTGTGGAGTCTCGTTTAGTCTCATTAACATGAATACTGTATTAAAACTATAAACATTTAATGTACAAAAATGGTATCTACAAATTATTTTATGTTTTTATTAATTTTCGTAGGCTACATTTTATGTCAATAATTTCAATAAAAATTAAAAAAATAACTTCAAAAATTTTAACCCATAGCTAACTATAGAGTTCCACTGCATCCAAATTAATTAAGGTATTAGTTCAGAAAAAGATAAGGTAGTTATGTAGCTAATGTGAGAAAGTATTATGCAACTGTTGTATTAAAATTATAAACTTAATTTACAGAAATGTTATAAAAAATTCTTTTAAAGTTTTTTTTTATTACTGATTAGCGTACATTTTAAATGTATATATATGTTTAATAAAAAATTAAAAAATAAAGCTCTGAAGAAAAGCCTGTAATAGTAGCGCAGAGAGGCTTTACCCCCCGATTTTTATAAAAATCACAGGATATAGCTACTAAAAAAAAATAAGAAGGAATAGAAAAAATAAATTTGGCATCTCTAGGGAAAAAGTACAGCTCTCAAAGTTAAAATTCCCATAGACTTTCATTTTTGATGCATCCAGGTTAGGTCTCATTTCAGGCCCTCTAGTTCCAGGTTACGATATTGTTTTGTTAGGTATATATATACACAAAGAAAATCAATGTATATTTAATAAATCTTATCATAATCTGAACTAGGATGGCCCATAAACCGAGCATGAGGCCCACAAATTTTTTTTATAAGAAAGAATATGTAGAAAATTTTAAGCTTAGTTAGGTTCTACTTTTTCATAAAGGCCCCCTATACATTTTCGTTTTTTTTTTATGCTTCAGTATTATTTTTTAGTACATCCTGTGATTAAAAAAAAAATACATTATTTTTTATAAGAAATCCTAGGGAGTTTAACAACTTTGAGACTGTAACACGTATTGATTGCTGAAAGGCTGTCACTTTTTTTCCTAAAGAGACCGCACATTACTTTTTTTTATTTTCCATTATTTTTTTCATGAGTACAGTGATAGTACCGTATTTATAAAATGGGGTGAAGCTCCTTTGCGCCACTATTACCAAAAAGTCAGCTAATTTCGAAATTTTTTTTAGGGATAAATACTATCAATATAATTTTTTTCACTTATCCAGATTATTTTAAGGAACATCATTACGCATTAAATGAATTTGAATCTTTCAAACTAACTCTCGGCATAGAAACAATGTCGTAGCCAGCATATTTGAATAGTTAACCACAAACATTAGAAACACATTAAGAATATAGAGACAGTAAGAAGCACATAGGCCTGCGAGATTGTCCAGAACCAATTATCAAACATGCTTATTGCAAATCCACAAAGACCTAGGGCTTGCCAATTACTGGTGTAATAAACTCCACCAATATTTGCTTAGTCCAAAAATAATGATATATAACATGGATATAAACCATCCAACTAATAACTAAGTTATGGCACGCACATTCGAAGTCTACATTTATAACAACTATATGCAAGTACTAAGTAACCCGCCAATTATGCTTCGTCAAATATCTATTATACCGACCACCTCAACATTAAAGTATCCAACCTCTTTCTTAAATGTTGACAATCGTATGCAACTCCCCAACAACCCTCTTGCAATGTCCCCAAATTAAAAAATTTAACAAATCTATTAACTGGGAAATGCTGCTTTCTTATATAGAATGGGCATCTCTTTTGATGACGACGATGTAGTTAATTTGTTGTAGTATCAGAATGAAGTTTATTAAGGGTCTTGCAAGTCGAATCTTCTTGAATCTGGTCCACCTTCATGCTCTAACTATGAAAAAATTTATTGAGTCTCTGTAATATCAAAAGCATTAGCTAAATATTTGTAGATTATTGTATCAATGTCCCATCTTGAGCTCCACTCTACAGAAAACATCCTAACTCTTCCTCGCCCATAGCGTCTTACCCTCCCAACCAAAAATCATCCTTTTTGCCCTAAGCCTTGCACTCGCTATAGATATCTTAATCTTTCTTTAAATAAGGGCAAACCTCTGTCACAATGTACTATTCTACGCCTAACTAAAGGCTATTATAAGCCAGTTTACCGTTAATTAAGGGACGCAAAATGCGTTTCGGATAAGATATGCCATGAGCATCGATCCAAAATGACACAATCTGGCAAGCGGTAAGTTTGGGGGTATACTGCCTTATTAAAACAACAGATAGAGGCGATTAATAAATTAATCCCACAAGATTATGTACTTTAATTTCTAGTTCAAAACCTGATTAAGGGGATTAACTTCTGGGAAGAAGATCAGATAAAAAAAAAGTTTGGCAAGGAAATCAGTTTTAAGATATCTGAAAAGTCAGGGAATAATTTATATAAAATGTAGAAAACCAACATAATAAAACGATCCATGGACCAAGTTTGCAATATTTATTGATATATTTTTATTTTTTTCTTACAATCTGGTATAATGTGAATATAGATGTGTAACTTGATAGTGGAAAATGAAAGATGGGGAGGAATTACATTTCCATAAAATTACTTCTATCTTATTTCTTTCTATATTTTAATTCATATAACTACAACGCTCTTATGTATGTCGATAGTGAAAGTTGTCTCAAATAAATCCTTTTGACTTAAGGTGATGGGTGGTAATGGGATGTGTTTTAGACTTGTAATAGTTACGACTAATTCTGTTAAATCTTTTCTTTTTAGGGGATTTATACTTTTTGGGGAGTTTTTTTTTTTTTTTGAGGTTTCACGAAGTGATTTTGGATTTTTTTTGGTTCATTGAAGGGTATTTATATTATTATAAAATGACTTAACAAAAAACTAACTTAACGACAGTGGTTGACGTCAAAACCCGAACACCCACCAGCTTAATTAATATTGGTTGGGGTAGAAGACATAGATATCCGTTCCAAGTCATAGTAAATTATGTAAACAAAGACTGTGATCTATTACTGGAATGCCAATTAAGTTTCACATTCAATAGTAGGATATTTATCCCCCTCCAAAATCTCATCATCCATTCATTGAAAATCTGTTTTGGTTACGTTTGTCTTATTATAATAACATAATATAAGTGGGGAAATTGTGTCACGATAAATCTATCCCCATACCATCAAACTTCTATCAATAACTAAAGCGATCAAAGATCTAAATGACCACTGACTGTTTATTTGAAAATAACCAACCTAAATCAGTTTATCACAGTTTCCAAATTCTATATTCGTGCATAAAGATGATTGAATATCTGAAATAAAACCCTTATGGCATTAAAGGGTGTTGCGCTGATAACATGTCTTTAAAAGAGCTAAATTATAAACTATGTGATGGAATATAAGGAACATTCTAAGATTAATGTCTCTTCAACTAGTGCGTAGCTAAAATTTAAATGGTGATGAAAATGTAAATTGTATTAACCATAGACTGCCTCTAATTTTCTAGAAAAAGCAAAAAGCACAAATAAACCAGTCCTACGCCTATTCGTTGCATGAGCTCTCTAGCACCACTTTGAATTAAAATTTCAAAAAAAAAATATTTGTTGGAGGTGAACTTGGTTGTCTAAGATACTTAATTAGTTTTTTTCTCTATAGTAAACTTGAAAATCAATGTTATGTGAATGGGGTGGCAGAATTATTAAAACTAGAGACATGGAACTATTGTGCTTGAATGCGAACGCGACAGGAGGAGTTTTCTATAAATAAAGTAATTTTAGTGGAGAATTCGAAAGGAACAAATATGTCTGATATTCTCAAAACAGGAATCAATATATTAGAATGCATGAATAATTCAATAAATGGTTCCTATCAATCCCCCAAACTAAATGTTGACAATTTAAGAGCGCACATAGGAGATATTAAGTAACATCTCAAAGAGTAAACAGAAACATAGAAGAAGAAGATAATAAAAAGGTTGAAAAAAGAATAATATCCATACAGATCAAAACTGAAGAGCAAGAAAGATGTTAAAACGAAAGCTTTGAAGAAAAAAACAGACGCTACAAAATCAAAAATTCAGATGCTTGAGAAGAAAAAGTTAACGTAAATCTCCCATTTAGAACTTTTGTGATCACGGTGGACGTTATACACTAAGTCATTAATGTAGCTTTTTAATTTATTTCTTTTATAAAAATAAACTGTTTATTTTGGAAAAATAAAAAAGGAGTGCGTGGGACGGCTATAGGTATATATACGGCTGATTACTAAAAAAAATAAAATAATTTTTAATTCATAATCATCCATGATGATGAACAGTTTCTAAAGAATTTTCAATTAATTTAATGAATGAACTGAGTAAATAGGCGCAATAATGATAATAGATATTTAAACGGCAAAAAGTAACGACACGCTGTCAGGGAAATTTGGATTTGGTCAGGAATGTCCAGGAAATTATAACCTCAATTCAAAATTTCAGTGTGAACCCTGTCATAGAACCTTCAAATTATGCTTATAATCACACCTAAATTCATTTTTTTCTTGGTCCACAGACTCAAGCCAATCCCCATTCATATGTAGTTAAAACTTTTTATTTGAGTAACTAGTTAATTAATTGCACTTTACTATTAACTTCATTTCCCTTATCGCCCAGCAAGAAGTTTATAAGATCTTTGAATCTTATGCATCTTTCTATCCTAACTGTTGTTGCCACTTTGGTAATCATCTGCAAACTTTAGAAACCTTGCATTTAATCCCTAGTCTAAATATTTATATATATAAATATACTATATATATATTATATAAGTATAATATATATAATATATATATATATATATATATATATATATATCTATGAGGAACAATAGTGAACCAGCACTGAACCCTGTGGACACCAGCTTCACTTTTCCTGATATTTATTGCCATTTAGTTGTACACCTTTTCTATTTCGCAACCTACTTTACATACCAACATGTACCACTTACACCTGATAGCACATTGCAATAACTTCTCATCAGCTACTCCACCTTATCAACAAGCTTTGCTAAAGTCTAAATATACTGGATCTCCTCTTCTTCTGTCAATGCAGTCAGTAATGTATTCTCATCTAAAAGTTTGTTCTGAACATACCTACCTTTCGAAACGTGCTGGGAGTCCAATATCTGTTTCTCTAAATATTTCTCCTATATGACCTTTTCATTAACTTTTTCATAACTTTACAAACAGATGATGTTTAACTACTTGCTGATAATTTCCAAATCTCCTACTGACTTTTTCTATAAATAGTTCACAATATTATGCTGTTTTCACAGTATCGTACCACCAAATTTATAAGATGCTTAAAATCAACTCGTGCCTTGCAATTGCCGGTTACACCCTCCTTCAAAATTCTACAATATCCATCAGGACCTGCAGCCTTACTTGGATCAAATATGACCTAATAAATGTTAATATCTTTTACTCAAAAAATCTGTAACATTTGTTAAAATGATCTAACTAACAAGATTAAAGCTAACTCGCAATCTCACGCAAACAATCTAAGCAAAATAAGCTTGAAATGTGACACCCCATCTGAACCACTATAATTTTCATCAATTTAATTGACAATTTCATATTCTTACTTTAAATTTAAAAGCAAAACTCTCAGTCTATTACTATTCCTTGCTAAACTTAATTTCTGCCTCCTCTTGATTTCTTATGACTGTTAAAGCTCATCTAATTTTTCCTATAATCTAAAATCATGATTCCCTATTACTTACCCTTGATATTTTAAAAACAGCTAATGCTTTTACGTTGATTTTATCTCTTATTATCTCTTCCCCCAAACTTTTGGGAAAACAAAATAATCTCTGGTTATTCTTTAAAACTGAAATATTTCATAAAAATTTGCTTAAATATTTCCACATGATAAAAACAGTTTTGGTCTTTAACTCTTATCCATTAGTTGTAAACTAATCTCTTGAATTTGGTAAAATTGCCATTTTGGAAATCTTAAGATCTTTTCTATATAATTGCAATTTTATTTAATTACATTCAATATTTAAATCTTAAAGAGATGTCACTAAGTCCTAATTCTCCTCAACTCTAACTTCATTCACCATACTTTCATCAAGGGTTCTTGGACCATCTGCGTCAAAAAGTTATCTAGTATACAATTATGAAGCAGAACTACTGTGTCTATAACAAGAATCCAATAATGCCAGAAATTAAAATCCCTCATTAGACTCACCCTTTTTTCTTACTGTGGCATTCTTGTCTCCTTTCTTTCACAATCCGCGTCTATTCTTGACTGGCCAGGAGGTCTAAAAAAGCCCCTATCTATCTATGAATTATATATAGGATACTACCACAACCGATTCAACATCTTAATTTAATTTAAAGCCAGTCATTAATACAGATTGAATATACGCTGGTATAAATGCTTTGATTCTCTTTCCTCTCTTGTTATAATAAAGTAATATCCGTTCTATTAATATTCTGAAAGGAGTTCATGAATTAAACAACCTTCTGAATTTATGGAATAACATTATGCTGTCTTTATCTATCGTGAATACATTTGATATTGTATATTTATACTTGGATGGCTTCGAGTTAGGTTCCACATAAGCTGATGTAGAAAAGTTATTGCAAATGTGGTATAGGTGGAGTGGTACATGGTTTGATTAGAGTGGTTGTCGAAATGAAAAAACAGTGTGGTATCAACTAATGGCATAAATATCAGGACATAGTTTAGAGTGGTGTCCACAGTGTCATTCTGGGCACTATGTTCCTCATAATCTAAATGATTTAGACAGGACTAAATGCAAGGTTTCTAATTTGCAGATGATACCAAAGGTGCCACCTCAGTTAAGAATAGTGAAGGATGCATAAAGATTCAAAATATCTTGATAAACTTCTTTGTGTGGCAGATAAGTGGCAAAATAATATTAATAGTAAAAGAAGTTAATGCACCACAAGTATAGTTGGAGGTTTATCTACGATATTAATTGTAATGGCTGAGTTGTGACCAAGAAAAAGATTTTGTGTTGATTATAACTAATGAAAGAGCAATCAAGTGTTTTGGAAGCAGATAATAAGCTTAATAAAGTGTCTGGGCAAAATCGCAATGTTGTTACAAGATGCAAGGAAGTGAATAAGTAAATCTGTATAATATGCTATTTAGGCCATAATAGAGTATTGTTGAAGTTTGGCCCCTATTAAAGAAAGACTCATGATATGCTAGAGAGGTTCATGTAGAGCAACAAAGTGATTGATATCTGGGTTGAGGGAAGAGCCTATGAGGAAGGCCCTGAAAGGAGTTAAGGAAGTTTTCTGTAGAAAGCGCGATTTCTCAGAGGGGACATGATACAGTCACAAAATATTTTACATCTATTGATAATACATAGACAATAAATTTTCAAGCTTAGTAGAATCATGCAAGTACCAGGGGATAATAAGAAATTAAGAAGAAAGCAATCGCTCTTGATATACAGACACAATGCATACAGTAATAGGTGTTAACTTTGGGATAGATCTGCACGAGAGAGGTGTTGAGTTGTAAGACTTCGATTAGCAACTTAACGAACAGTTCGTCTTAGTATCCGTCTCGACAACTCGTAATCGGGTCCCTTGTAGTATAAACCAATATACATCCTTATTATTATGACTCATAAGCCAAATTGGCAAGTTTTAGTTATAGAGTTATTATAGATAGATTGATGTTGAATAATTAGGTTAATAGATAAATTGATGGGTATCATATTTATGATATCTTACTTTGACTAAGCCAAATTGTGGATTTGTAGTTACAACTGACAAGCCCTGCGGTGCTTTGTGGATTTGCATGAGTCATTTGGTAGGTTACTGGGCAGTCTCGAAGCCCATGTGCTTATTTACTGTCTCAGTATTCTTAATGTCTTAAGTCTAGATCGGTTTCCGGATAATCTAGGATTTTATAGTGAGGAACAAGGGGAGAGTCCATCAAAGATATCAAGTGATGAAAGAAAGATCCAAGGAAGATGGGATACATGCTGATGCAACTATTGTTGTGACTTACAACGTGATTGTCCACTATTTTTCACACAGAAACAATCATATAGACACGATTTGTACACATTGCATTAATTGATGAATCCATTGAATAGAATGAATGTTTTGACTATTGCATTTGATGTACTTACTCATATAACCAATTTGATACTGTAATTATATAGTATTATAATATAATATATATATAATAATTATATATTATAGATATAATAAATTATAAACATATTCATGATTATTGATTAACTAAACTGTACATACATAGAAGATACTATATAGGAATATATTAACTTCTACCCTAATAATAATATCTTCTAACATTCCTATATCTTTCGACGGTACTTATATATATACAGTATATTATTATATTTATTGTGTGTTTTTATTTTCATGTAATTCCCATTACAGCACCAACATAATTCTTCGATATTATATGTCTTTTGTTGGTTACCACTTCTTAATCTCAAAAAACTTAGAAGCAAGTCAGACAAACTGAGAGTCATTATGTCGGAACTCCAGGGAACAAGTTACCTAATAAAAGGAGCTCAAAGTTTTGCCGCAAAATCTTTGTTGCCAGTGTTATAATATTATTAATAAAAAACCTTTTTTCTATATTTGAATTTTCTAGACATTTAAGAGAAATCTAGTTTCTTTAGATCATGAATGTAAGAATATACTGGTTTATGAAAAACATTTTTTTCAAAAAATTAAGGAAAAGCTTCCTTGAGAGGATACTGAAATTAAATAAATATCACAAAGTGATTACATATTGATGAAATCACAGACCATCGAAGCACGCAAAATTTCATTTTTTAATGTCAAAGATGGGGCTTCGATCGGGAGTCGTCGCGTTCCTTGTTATTCACGGGAGTAAAAGTACAGAGAGTTGGAGTCGGGACTTCGGGAAGCGACGCGTTTCAAAGTTAGGAAGAAATCTATAAATATGGCTGCTAGAAAAACGTCCGCGTTATAAGACTTGCACTCACAGTACAAAAGGACTTTTATAGTATACTAACGTTAATCAATGACTTAATTATGAGTGTAAAAAACTTAAACTGAGCATTTTGTAAAAATAAGATCAATTTCTTGTTAGTTATTCTATGACATTTGCTTCTGTTTAGGCTCAACTCAAGTTGTGTTGATTAATAACTTATTATGTTCTAGTCTACCTAGGTTATAAAACTGCGATCATATATAACATAATAAATGTACTGAAGCCCTTATCTGTACGTCATTCAACGATTATACCCAAACAGACCGAGCGATCACTACTTCACATCGTAAAAATTTAAATGTCAAGTAGAGTTACAATCTGATTCTAAATATTCTTATATTAGACAATATATCATTACAAGCTTGCATAATAAGCTAAAAGAATCGGATAATACTCCTATCATTTTGTCACAAAACTTGTGGCTGGTCCCTGCTCTTCACGTTTGTGGTTGCATTGTCATCTAATCTAAAATTTTCGTACCATAATGGCATGATCTCTCTAATATATGAGTTAATTTCAAATTTTATGAGGGTGTAGTCACGAGAAATTATAGTCTATCGACCCGCACAACACCAGATAAGTGGTGTAACATCATTCAAAATATGAATTAGAATAATCAATGTGTTATATCATAATAACTAGTATAAACTATGAATTATAGTCTAGTATGAACTATCACTACAACTCACTACTATACTTTTCCAACTGAGATTTACTATTTGCACAATTTTAGTTGTACACACTATTTTTATATATACTATTATAATATAGTTAGAATATATCTCAACTCTTTTAATATATATTATAAATATAATACCAAGCCATGTATAACCTATATACTATATATAGATCTAATATGGTGACTTCAGCAACTTACATCTGCTACTCGCCCTCATCCCCCCCTCTCTATATCACTCTCTCACTCCTTCTCTCTCTCTGCTCAATTCTACACCTTTTCTTTCATCCAGTCTTATCTACTCTGTGGGGATAACTCACTCATCTCTTTACTTCTCTATCTCATCTACTCACGTGCTCA
>JABUQX010061375.1:0-2500 GCA_015478945.1 Trachelipus rathkii
TTGTCGGGCAAGCATCTCTTGTGCTAAAAGAAGAATTGTTGTTTTTTTAATATTTTTTTTTTTTAGTTATACGGCGCACTCCCGGGCAAAGCCCTATTCAAGGAAGGGGTGTTTACACTCAACAAAATTTTCACTACATCAATTACGGCAGAATGAGCACAGACGCAGGATTTTAAGTGAGGGAGATTAAATTGAGTAGGAAACACAAGATGGAAGAGAATTCCACAAAAACAGAGGTGGCAGGAAAGAAGGAGGCGCCGCAGCAACTAGTCTGGAGTTTGCTAACATCAACAAAAACCTAATTGCGACACAGCACCCCTTCGTGCTAGAGGCGTCTAAAGGGGTGGCACGCGAGTGGAAAGTTCCCTCGAGCACCTGCCGCTAAGGCGGAACTATAGAAAAGAGATAAAGCACCAACATCGCGCGCAAAGATAGAGGGTCAAGTGGTAACTAGAAAGTACAGGACAGTTTATAAGTCTTTAGCCTCTTTGACTCGACCCTATTCCAAAAGCCGGGTGAAACAGAACCCCCCCCCCCAGATAATGAGAGCAGTACTAAACAAGGGCGGATGAGACCCTTGTATAACTGAAGTAACTGTGAAGAGGAAAAAAAGTCTCGCAGTCTAAACAGAACTCCCAGTTTCTGAGGCCCCCCTAGCAACCATTGTGATGTGAGGTTTCCAAGACATTTTTTTGTTTATGTTAAGGCCAAGGATGTTTATATTTGCAACAGGAGAGACGAGAGAGCCGTCGACAAGAGATAGGAAGTTAGAAGGTGTCTTATGAGAGGGAGATTTGTAGAAGTTGGGTTTTTAAGAATTATTTCACAAGGTTGCGACGACCCCGCCGGAAAATTCTATCCAGATCAGCGAGAATGGAATCGAAAAGATTAAGAGAGAGGCAATTCTAGAAGAAAAGAAGGGCAGAATTGAAATGATTGAAGACGGAACGGGTCGAGTCATCGCAATATGAGTAGATAGTACGTTAGATGTGGCAGACGAGAAGATGCATGATGAAAAGCAAGATAAAGTAGGAGATAAGACAGACCCTGAGGAACACCACTATTCGACAGAAAAGGAAGAAGAGGTCACCCCATCAATACAGCGATATTGAGCGATTGAAAAGAAAGCTAGACATAAGTAAGCAAAGAGAAGGAGGAAAATTCCAAAGGAGGAGGGGAGCTTGGAGAGCATGACGCGTGCATACCCGTCAAATGCTTTGGATATATTTGAAGCGCCACACGCAAAGTCTCCCCTAAATTCCTAAGGCTGGAAACCATAATCTGTTAGATAGGAAAGTATATGCGCCAGTAGACTCGAGCGCCGAAGCTGTACTGGCGATCGGAAAGAAGGGAATGAGAATCCAGATGGTCTAAGAAATGAGAGTTTGAGAAGGGTTTTCAAAGATCTTAGATAGAATACAGGTTAGAGCTATGGGCGATAGTTAGAAGGATAAGAGCGGCTTCCTTTTGTGAATAGGTTGGACATATCGCGCTTCCAACACTGAGGGAAAAGTGCTAGTATTGAGCATAGAGAATATAGTTGAACGAGAGGAGGGCCTAGCACAGAAGCACACTCCCTCAAACCGGAGGAATGCCATCTGGCCCACCAGCCTTCCTAACGTTCATAGATTTTCAGGAGCCCATGCACCAGATAAATGTAATCTTCGGCAAAGGCATAGGACACCTGAGAAGAGAAGGAGAAGGAGAAGAATACCAGAATCGTCCAGGTTGAGTTAGAGGAAATAGGAAGCAACAGATTGGCCTTTTCAGTTGGAGAGTTGGGCAACAGAACATCAGATCGATAGAAGGAGGAAAGGTTAGATATTATTATCATGAGTATAATTATGTTTGGACTTGATAATGTATATATAATTTTTAGGATTGAAGGGGTCAAGTGAGTAGATACTTGAGAACCACCTATCATGTAGCTGAGGAGCCACCTAGAAGCTGGATTGTAAGAAAGAGTGAGTTGTGAGGTTGTCACGAGTAGGGAGATTCTCGGCGATATGTGTGCACGTTGGAGGGGGTGCTTCGGAACAATCTTCGCTTGCAAGTGTGATATATGGATATGCAGCCCCCTTCCACGCGCGAACGCCATCAGAGACCTTCCACCCAATAGACAAGAGTAATATGCCCCTCGCAAACGATTGCGAGCACTACCTAAAAGCTGAAAAAATGAAAATATCACGCGAGAGCCTGCTGTGCGCACATAGGCTGAAGGGACAGATTGAGTCGAGGAAGCTGTACAGAAATGAGAGCCAGGTGTGCATCAATTAAAGTCCAACCGAAAGGCTTTCGACCACTCTGTACTTCTACGCTGCAGTTGTCTGCACCTGCAGTGAGAAAGCACAGTACACGACAGGCTTACAGGATGACCAAACCAGAAGCAGCGCCAGCAAAGAAGAAACTTGAATTGCTGAACCTGCCGCGTTGAACAATTGTGGTAAAACAAACTCTAATCAACGACACAAACCATGTCTTACCACGGCGAACAATTTTG